>BGNK01001884.1:75320-123250 GCA_003297005.1 Symbiodinium sp. clade A Y106 | reverse complement strand
AAGTTTGTAAACAGGTATATATTTGTATATATATATATATACCTGTATATATATATATGTATATACAGAGTACTTGTAGATGTACAGATGTATAGATTCGGGTTGGGATCCCAGCCCCGGCCCTCGGGTCTCCCCCCTGCGCCCTTGGGCGCAGTCCCAGCCCCATGTCCATGCCCCCCGTTCCTAAGAAAGAAGAGAAGCAAGGGCCCCCCCAAAAAAAAAAGCCAAAAAAAAAAAGGCCAAAAAAAAATCTCCACCCGTTCAAACACCCAAGCCCTTGGCCCTAAACTCTAAACCCATGCAGGGCGAAAGTCCCTGGCACCCTTGAAACAAGCTTTAAACCCTTCGCAGGCATAGCACCCGAAACACCCCATTGTAATCTTTTAGCGCCCTGTGCTGTACACCCTAAACCCTAAACCCTGAACCCTAAGCCCTAAACCCTAAACCCTAAACCCTAACCCCAAGGCCCCAAGCCTAAGTCCAAAGCTCTTCCCTGGCTTTCTTAGGCCGGCTTTCCCGGCAGGAAAAGCACACAGAAAATGGAGTGCATTCTGGAATGTTTTTAGGCTTCAGCCCTAAAAGAATAGGTTCGGGGACAAATGGAAAGGGCTTCTAGGAGGGTGGGGTGATACTCAGAACATGGTGGCACACAGCGGCCTGGCGAACCACCGGCTCAAGCCAATCGTAAACCGTAAACCCAATCGTTCTACTGCCCTCCTTAGCTCCTCAGAACGGGAGGCCTTGCTGCCAGCCCTTCTGCCCTACAGCGCTGAACCTTGAATCCCAAACCTAAATTCCTCAAGCAGTCCGCTGACAGGTGAGCCCCGTTCTTGGGGTTGCGTAAGATGGGTTGGGCTGGGGGGTTTAGGGCTCGGAGCTTTACGGTTTCAGGGGTTTTTGAAGGCTTAGGATTTAGGACTCTCTGGCTTGAGGATTTAAATCCGCAACCCAGAGACTCCAATATCCCTTTATTGAGGAATGTACCTTAAGTTATAGCAGGATCCCGAATCTGATTTAAGGTATACTCCTGAATTAAGGGATATGAGAATCCCCTAAACCCTAGACCCTATAGATCCTTTATAGATCCCTTAAAGGGAACCCCCAGCCTCCCTCCGTTTCCTCAGCAGGACTTCATGTGCTTGATCGACTCCGCTCCCGACAACCTGGACTCGGCCGTCCAGTGCAAGCGCATGATGATGCTGCGGGAGCACCGGTTTTTTCCATAGGCTTGTTTTAGGAGTGCTTGGGGAGTTTAAGGGTTTCAGTTTCAGAGTTTTGGGGGTGTTGATTGTGGCGTTAAGGCTAGATCAAGGGCCTTCGGGCTTGAACCTTCAGGCCCCGGAGAGGGTCTTCAAACCCTAAACCCTAAACCCTAAGGATTTTTTCGTGGGGGTTCATGGTCCCAGCGGTCCGCCGGAGCTGATCGGAAGGCCCTTTTTGCTGCGGGTTTCAGAGCTTCGGGCTGAGGGGCTTGGTGTTTTCGGCTTCTGGGCCTGTCAAAATTAGGGTCCCTTTTTGGGTACCCTAAATAATAGGTGCGCCCTACTATAATAGGTACCCCCAAAAGGGACCATATTTTTGACAGCCACCCAGATGTTTCGAAGTTTAGTTTAATCCAGCCGGGACCCCTCAAGATTCTGGCTTCGCCCTGGCTTCTGCGTAGGGTGCGAACGTAACCCATAGCAGAAATGTAGCTCCACCCTAGACGCTTGCCCTGACGCTCTAAGTCCTGAACGCTTCTGCACTCTAGCACTCAAAATATCTTCCAGGATCGGATGAAACAACAGTCTGCATATCGAGAGCCTGCGGATCGACCACCGCGTGGCGTGAGCCGGCTCGAGTGTCTCTGAGACCCCCAAAACCCTCTTCTGACGATGTCGAGTCACCACCTGAGCTCAAGCAGAGCACAACGCTTCATGGGCTGTTGACCTCAAAGTCCTGAACGCCAACGCCGCACCCTGAACCCGGCACCCCGAGAACTTAGATTTATTCGCTCCTCTGAACCCTAGACCGTAAAACCCTAAACCCCAACACAAGATTCTGCATTGTGCATAATCCGGCATATGCCACGATTTCCTCAAGTGTTTGCACCTGCAAGCCCGAATCCTACACGTTTTTCATGCAACAGACCTTCGGGGTTGGGGGTTTCCTATAGTCTCGATTTGACCTCTCCGCTTTTCCACGCAAGGGGTGAGAGCGCTTGACGTAAGCTCCGCTGTCTAAGCCCTGAACCTTGAAACCCTTAGACCTCATACTTGAAACCCCAAGTGGGTGGTTGTCAATATCAGGGTCCCTTTTTGGGTCCTTATGATAATACGGCACCTCATATTTAGGGTACCCAAAAAGGGACCATAATTTTGACAACCACCCAAGTGAAAAAGCCTTCATCCCTGCACCCGAAACTCTTCCTACGCGAGCTCTAGCTTTTGGAGTTGCTGAAGAGCAAGGGCTCTTGGTGAATTCTCCGGAGCTTGCAGGGGGGGCCAGCAGAGGAAGCCAGCAGAAGTATCGCAAGCGACGGCTTCACGGATAGCAACCATTATGGAGCCCTTACAGTAGCCCTTGCAGTAACCCTTATTATAGTAATCCTTATAGAACCCTGAGAGTAATCCTTATTCAACCCTTGTAGTCGCCCACATATCTGATATCAGTGTCCTGACCAAAGGCAAGATAAAGACGGGGTTCTCATGACTTCTAGCACATACACAACATCAGGCAGCGAACTGTCCAAGTATATCTGCATTATCTATAAATATATCTTTAGAGCTATACCTACATCGATCTGCATCTATTATCTAGATCTAGATCTGTATCTGTACCTGTCTTTATACTTATGTATATGTATTTTGTAGGTATGTATTTTTGTACATACACATATAGATACACACCACCTAACGTTCTACTTTTCCACCTTCCTACCTATGATCTGTATATTTATCCATCTACTCGTCTATCCATCTATCCATCCGTCTATCCATGTATCCATCTATATGTCTAACCATCTCTCCATCTGCATGTGGATATCTGTCACTTTGTCTTGTCTATGTCTTCGTGCATCTGCATTGGGTACTGCCCCCCACTCAGTAACAGTTGAATAATATTCATAAAAAAGATATATTAAGACCTTAGTCGTAGCCCTATTAGACCGTTACTGTATGGCGGGCAGTACCCAACATCTGCATATCTTTTTCCATCTGCATCTTCATCTCTAGACTGGTCCATTGCAGTCTCTATCTCTTTCTGTGGCTGTATCTGTTTCCCTGACTCTATCTTCCTGTATACCTGTGTACTTGTCTATCTACCTATCTACCTATCTACCGACCCAGCTACCTACCCACCGATCTATCTACCTAGCTACCTACACATCTATCTGTGTGCCTATATATGCACACCCCATCACTTGCACCTTCGCAGCCATTTCTTTGAAGTGGATGTTTCACGGCAAGCACCGATCGTGTTGATGGGTTTGATTTGCCACAGTACAAGTATCGCAGATGGGCTTGCTTGCTGGACCCCCCCACCAACACTGGAGCTGAAGGTTCGTTTCCCGCAGCCTCCACTGGCGACGGCGTTCATCCGCCTCGCGAGATGATCTCAATTGCACTTAGTATTGTGTGAGTACCAGAGGGATGGACATGTTATTAGCACTGTTTTTGTTTATCCTCTAGTCGGTTGGAATGTAGGAACATGGGGCCTAGCCTTTGCGACTCAAGGTGACAGTTGGGAGGGTGCCAAGGCCCTAAACCCTAAACCCTAAGCCCTTAGCCATACACCATAAACCTTAAACCCAAAGCTCCAAACCCTAAACCCTGGCGGATTTCAATGTGTCGAAACTCGACAGTCCTCTCCTCATCGCCACGCAGGGTTGCCATAGCCCTACCTCAGAACAGCATTCCTTGATGATGGTAGCCCAAGGACGAGCACATCCTAAGAGGGATCGGGGACGACGTTGGTTCAGATGTACAGTTTTGGTCACTTCCGCTGAGACGTGCGATTGCTGGAGGCTCAGCCATTCCTGCTCAGCTGCATGTCTGTTGAATTCGCTTCGCCTCTCACTGCAGTCGGCCCTGGTTTCACGTGCCAGCAGGCGAGTGCTTCTACGGATATATGCTTTGGAGCTATACATACTGCCCATAAGACAAGGCGTATATGCCCCGGAGGCCTTAGAAGCCTACCGCACATGATGCGGTATGACAGCATGTTGCAGCCTCCAGCAGTGTCTTCTGGTATGGTGACAGGGTGAAGTGTGGCTGCGTCATGGTGCAGTGTGTGAAAGCAAAATGCAGTCTTTTATGGCTTGTCATGGCATATCGGCATATCGTGGTACACCATGCTTGGTTTATGGTGTTTCAGGGTTCTGCAGCTGTCAAACTGTATTCTATGAACTGTTGTATGTTATGTCGTGTCTTTGGGTATTGTCTAGTTGTGGTGCAATGCATTGCAGTCTATTGGAGCGTGGTCTAAAGTAAGCAACATGTGCTTTGGGTGCGTTTTTGACTGCTACATCCATGAGTAATGCAGTGTGCTGTTCTGCTTCATGCCGCATGTTGCAGAACGTGGCGACAGGTTTAGCATGGTCAGGTAATGGTGTAAGCTACAGTAAACCGCAGTATGTCTGAGACTGTTGTCCTGAGGTTTAGTAGGCTACACATGCATGCGAGTATTCTCACAAGGCGTCCAGGTACGTTTAGCTTCGCGTATGTATGCTACACCATGCCAATCATGCTGTGGAGTACTATAGTTTGAGTGTCAGAGATTGTAGCTATCTTGAAGGGCTGCAAGGTCACGGTATGTTTGGCTGCATCGCTGTACTACTACAGTGCCACTACAGCACTCCGGCACATTGCAAAGAATGCTACAGCTCATCAATGTGCAAGGGCCAACCATTAGGAGGTTTCATCAACGTTCAGCCTCGTCCTGTGCCGTGCGGCCGTACCATGCATATTGGCCCTCCTTTGGAATCTGACGAGCAGGAAGCTGGGACCAGCATCAGATGCCTGCAGGATTCTTGGTCTGAACTCTGCTTGGACTGAATAGTGTGCCCTAACTCTACAGTGACCCTTAACCCTGAGACCCCGATTTCCTGTGCTTTTGGAGGATTTTCAAAGGAGTCCCTCGAGTGCTCCAGGGTCGCTGAGCTGGCCTGTGGCTGCGAGACGCGTCCCTGCGTGTGCGAGCAGATGCAAGGCGCTGTGACACAGGTTCTCGTATTTGGTACGAGGGTGGTCACGAGGTTACTGTTGAGCAAGATCTTTTGCGGGTTTTCAATGGGAAGTTACAAGCATGTTTGAGGTCAAGGGTCCCGTGCTTGGGGTTATAGGAAGCGTAAAACCCTAATTACAACCCTCCTTACTAGGCGCGCTGATTCTTTAAGTGGCATGTGTGAGTGTTTCTGTTGTGTGTGCGCCAATCAATCAAAACTCTGGGTTTCGGATGACCGAGGGTTTCTGATAGGGTTCAGGGTTTGGGTCTTAGGATAGTTATAGCTGCTTATGGCCACATGTACAGTAGGTGCTTCTTTCACCCCAATCTGCATTTGTACCCTGCAAGCACCATGTACACAGATTGCGTCTAGAATTCGGGTGTTGGAAATGGCTTTCATGGTATCCCCCGTCTTCGCACACTCCCGAATCCGAAAACACACCCAGGTCTCTGCAGATGGCAGATTCATTCGGCGACTTTAGAACAAGATCTGGGCTTAAAGACCCCCTGAAATCCCGGAGCCCACAAGCCCCAGCCGACACAATACGTACAGTTCTCGTCCTTTGCATGTCTGCCGCGTGCAAGTGCGCACTCGACTTGCCACAGCCGTTCAGTCTTTCCATGTTTCACCGCCGGAATCAAAGCAACCAAAGCTCTGAACTGCGACTGCAAACTTGAACCCCTATCTTGCTGGAGAAGCACCACCATTTTCCGCACGTTTTCACACACCCACGGGCTTCCAAACACGTTGGATCCCGGAAAGACTTGCGCAATCGGTGGCCAGACAAAAGGCGTTCGGGTTCTTGGTTTCTGTCGGGGTTTTAGGATTTTTTTTCGCTCGCACCCTGAACTCGCCAACCCACCGACTAAGTCCTCATTCGAAGCTGTGGTTGTGACGCTTGAGGTGCAGCGGCTTCGGGGTGCCCTAAAGTCCCATGATTGGCACCTCCGGGCAGTAAGATTCCAGGCCCACTAGGCCTTAATATCAAAAGTCATAATTGTCTCAAGATTTGAGGATCATGGGAGTTGGAGCTGTGAAGTCTTCCGGGATTGAGTCTCGTTGGCTTGGTTCTTCAAATTGCAAACGCACCACGAACTCAAAAAACCAGTAACGCCTTAACCCCTGAACCCTAGACCCTTAACCTTAAGCCCTAAGCCCCAAGCCAAGCCCCAAAGCTTCGAACTTTGAGCCGTCACCCGAGGTGTTGCTAATGTCATGGACATCTACCAGCAGGCGCTCCAAATGCTCCAGAACTGTTCAGGGTTGGCTTGGGTTTTTGCTTTGCGCACTCCAAACCGGCCGCTTACTAAAGTGGCCTTAATAATTAGAATCGGGTTTTGGGGCCCATTATACTATACTTATAGTAAGGAAGCCCCCAAAATAGTATTGGTAAATCATACTATACTTATAATAAGGAACCCTCCAAAATAGTATTGGTAAATTATAATATACTTATAAACTTATAATAAGTAACCCCCAAAATAGTATTGGTAATTACTCAGGCCCCTATATTACCTTAGTCATCGGATTGCCTAGATCCAGGGCTCATATCGCAGTTGAAGGGGTATTGCGTGATTACTTTGAGGGCTTAGATAATGACCAATACTATTTTGAGGGTTCCTTATCATAATTATAGTATACTATTAGTCAAGGGGGGCTTTCAAGTTCGCCAAGTTTAAAATGAGTTATTATTGATGCTGCTGACACTGCTGCGAGGCTGGGACGATCAGAATGATGACTGTGACGACGACGGTGTAGGTGAAGCTTTTGCCGAAGAGGACGGCATTGATAGCAGCACCCAGAATGACACTACTTCTCCTCGTCCTTTTCCTACTCCTCCGCCTGCTACTACCACCATGGTAGTGGTGGTGCTCCCCCTAGCCGTACCCCCAACACTCAAGCTAGTGCGTGCATACCCTTACCTCAGTCTCAGATCTCTTGTGTCTACAACTGCTTCGCGCTCGCAATGCGACTTGTTGGCACGAGACCCTCGTCCATAAGTCGGATACCCCGCTGATCTGCATCTGCCGGGTGTTAACGGACCGGATACACTGGATGCCAGCACCTGACCTTCCCCGTGACTGCGATGCAGCCGCACTTCGGGGATCACCCCACAGCGGGGTATTGTAGGGCCATACTTCGTGGACTAAAGAACTAAAGAACTTTGCTCCCCAGCCACAGTGGCAGACAGATGATCATGTCATCCGACACGGGTGCATGCGATTTACCTGGTTTGGCTGCGACGCCGCCATCAGTGATGACTGGCAAAACTTCTGGTCAGGGCATGCTTGAGGGCCCTCGACAGATCTTGCAAGAGGAGCCGGCACCACAAATCTCAAGCGGACTTCGGCTTGTTCGCAGCCTGAGGAATGAATGATGCTACTGCTACTACTACTGCTACTGCTGCTGCTACTGCTACTTTCTACATGCTACTTGAAAATTGCTACTTGCTACTGCTGCTACTGCCACTGCTGCTGCTATTGCTGCCACTACTGCTACCACTGCTACTGCTGCTACCACTGCTACTGCTTATTGTACAATCATTCCTACTGCTGCTGCTGCTGCTGCCATTGCTACAACGTCTATTATACAACCACGCCTACCCGCACGGCGATGACACTGCCAGCAACGTCGTCAGCGACAGAAGGAACAACGAAAACGCCACAATTTCCGACTTTGTTTCTCTTCTTGTCGTCGATGTCACTGCGACAGTTGGCATTGTTATATGTGTTTTTATTCTCGTTTGGTGCTTGTAGATGCTCGGTATTATTGGTTCTTCGATCAGAAGCAAGCATGATAGCACTGCTACGAGCAATAGAGTTGCCAGAACACATCAGCTCTGATGTGTCAGATGCCTTCAGACAGTGCAGGTGCGGACGCTTGTTGGCTTGGTAGCCAACGTCTGGAGCTGGTCGATGCGTACGACTTCCACCTTCCGGCAGGCAGAGTGGTTTAGAGCGGCACATTAATATGGGAGTTTCCGAAAATTGGGGGTACCTTATTTTGGGGTCCTTATAATAAAGATCCTTCTATTTAGGACACTATAATTAGGGTTTCGGGTTTAGGGTTCAGGGCGTTTGGAAACTCCCATATCAAGGCTTCAGGTTCCGTGAACCCTGAACACTACATGCCCAGAAACCCTGGACTCCTGGACCCAATTCCCGACCCGAAGCCCTGAAGCACCCCCCCACCCTGAACTCGTTGGAGGGTCGTTGTAAGGGTGAGGATCCAGGAATGCCCAATATTCGGACCATACCTGCTAATATATATATAATATCTATATGTATATATGTGTATATATATATATGTATATATATATATATTACGTATACTACACATACATATACACTATGTACACAATGGGGCTAGACTGTGTGGTCATGGTGTTTTTGGTAAGGTGTGAAGCGGTCTGTGCAACCGAGAGATACTGATAGCATCGACAATGCACAAAGGCATGGATGATGATGATGATGATAGTAGTAGTAGTAGTGGTGGTGGTGGTGGTGGTGGTGGTGGTGGTAGTAGTAGTAGTAGTGGTAGTCGTCGTCGTCGTTGTCGTCGCAGTCGTAGTGCAGGATAAGTAGTAGTAGCAGCAGGAGTAGAAGTAATCAGAGCAGTAAGAGTAGCAAGAGTGATAGTAATGGAAGGGGGAGGCAGCAGGACAGGAGGCTGTGCCACGGGGCAAGAGCACCAACAGCAGCACTGGCAGCAATGTCGGTAGTCCTAGCATTTTTCAGTGATTAGCATTGCTGTTGCTAAGAACCAACAGTCGTATAAGAAAAGTAGTAGTCATTGTACTGAGAAGAGTAGCAATATCAAGGCGGTTTGGAAGTTATGCTGACAAGCGCAGGGCCCCCGAATCTGACAAAGCCTCACTCGGAATCGCGTTCAAAGGAACCGTTTAAGGCTTTGGGTTTAGGGTTGGATCTGGTCCCTGCCACAGGTCATGCCAGGTCTCGTCCGGGTGCATCCGGGCACAGGCAGGTGGGCAACCTTACGTATGCGCTCTGGGTCTTGAACTATTAAGTTGACCAAAGCATTTGAGAAGGCAATATGGGGGGCTTAATAATTATCAATACTGTCCTGGGATTCCCTATTATCAGTAGCAGTATAATCAATACTATTTTGGGGGCCTTATTATCATTATAGCATAAGACTGTATCCCCCGGTTGGAAAAGGTAGATCCGCCGTTGTCGCTTTGTTTGTTCCAAGGCCAGGGCCGAGCCAGGGTGACTTAGGGTTGATGGACAAAATCCTGCATGACCCTAAGGACCCTAAACTATGGGAATTATGGTATATTCCTTATTATGGGTCATGCAGGATTTTGTCCATCAACCGGTTGATGGACAAAATCCTGCATGACCCATAATAAGGAATATACCATAATTCCCATAGTTTAGGGTCCTTAAGGTAATGCAGGATTTTGTCCATCAGCCGTAGGGCTGGACCCGAGGCTAGGTTTGGGTTAGTAGGCTTGGGTTAGGCCGAATGGTAGGTCAAGGGCTAGGCCGAGGCTTAGCGACCGCTTTCCCTGTGTTTGTAACAGGTGTGATCTCGCACTTTTTGTTTTCCAGTTTCGTGTTCGTATAGCCCTCCGGACAGCGAAAACGCACGGTTTCTCCCCATGCTTGTTTCCAGACGTTAAGAGGAGGCATAGACTTGGGGACGAGGTTCGGGGTTTCGGGTTTTGCAGACCCGAATCCTGCAACCCGGAACCTGGTGCTAGTGAAGGACAGCCGTCAGGCAACTCAGCCTGTTTAGGATCTATATAGGGTATGGTTCATATTACTAGTATCCCCATAATAAAACCCAATATATACAGCCACACCAGCAGCTTCATTGTCACCGGAGTGGACGCTCGAATCAGAAATTGCATGGTTCAAATGGTTACAAACCCTAAACCCTAAACCCTAGACCGAATAAACAAGCCACAGGCTTGGCATCGCAGTGCTCCAAGGCCTAAACCCTGAAGCCCGAGACCTCCGACGCGGAGATACTAGCCAATTAACTGCGGTTTGAAAGAGGTAGAGGGATCCTACTATAATTTGAGGGATCTTCCTTAACGAAGGGATATTGGAGTCCCCTAAACCCTAAACCATATAGATCCCTGTGCCCTAAATCTTGGAGTCTCTTAAGACCGTTAGAGACAGATCTAACAACCTCTTATGGACACTTTTGAGCTTTAGACCCCTATCAAATCGTCTGAAGGCTTCAAGGAGCAGGCCTTCATTCGTCGGATTTTAGGGGGGGGGTTTCTGCACACCTCCGCGCAGCCATCCGATGTAGGGGCCTCGAGAATTAGAATCACAATTAAAATAGACTTATGATGAGTTTTAATTTAAAACTCATGCAAGGGAGTTACGAAGGAATATCAGTCCAACTTGTTCAGACCCCTATAACATCAGTTGACATTGACCCACAGCTTGAGTTTGAAGGCAGTGAAAGCTTCATCATGCAGAGCTACTACTTGCCCCTTGGCACACGAGAGGAGCAGGTGTATGGTGCATGGAACTGCGTAGATCTTCAGTCGCAGGATGTGGACGTTGAGCAATACATCCTCGATCCTTATCTTAAGTTTTTTTCCCCATACCCTTGTGCCTGTAAAGTCTGCACTTTAAACTTTAGACAATCCACTCAGTTGGTTTTAGCCTCGAGGCCCGGAGTTCGCAGAGGCTTTCGACCCGAGACTGTCCAATCACGATGATTGCGGCTGTCATGGTCATCAATCAGATTATGACCATAAGTATGGCTGTGATTGTATCTCCACCCTGGAACCTAAACTTGCCTCGCGGACCAACGTACCCTGAAACAAGTATGGGGTTGTATGTCTTGCAGCACAAAGTGACCCTGAGCGATCCACCCGTAGTCAAAGCCTGAGAAATCCACAACCGAAAAGCCTCAGGCATAAACCCAGTCACTAAAGTGGAAACCAGAAGGTGGGAACCTCATCGTCCCCGCGCGCCCTTGGTTTTGAGACGTGGGAATGCCAGCATGAATCATCCTTATCCTGCATTTCAACTTTCTGCCGTTCACGGTAACCCAAGTCGGCGCCAATAAAGCGCACACGCACACACACGGGAGTTTCCGAAAATTAGGGGTACCTTATTTTGGGATCCTTATAATAAGGATCCTACTATTTAGGGTACTATATTAGGGTCCCCTATTTTCGGAAACTCACACATACCTAAACCCTCAACCCCAACCCTCAAGCTTGGACCCTAAACCCTGAGCCCGAACCCAAAAACCCTAAATCCCTAAACCTTTATCGATCCCTTATAGAGGAACCCTAAACCCTAAACTCCCTTAAACCCTGAAAGAAGTGAGGCAAGATGTTTGGGCCAGCTTGCTCAGCTTTCGCCTCAGCGAGAGGACTTCCCAGGGGGTGAGGAGGCCCGTAGCCTGAAATCGACAACAACAAGCGACTTAGTGTTTTGGGGTTTAGGGTTTAGGGTTTAGGGGTTGGGGTTTAGACCCCTTGAAGTATCCTTAAAGGAACCCTTAAAGAACTGTTTGTGGAGGCCCTCACAGATCCGTTTAAAGCCCACAGAGATCCCCCGTAGATGCCCACAGGTGCTCTTGTTAAGGCTTCCTTTTAGGGTTTTAGGTTTCCCTGTAAGGGCTTCGGGTCTTAGATTTGGGGTTTACTGGCCCTCTTACTACGAGGGGTTTCGAGTTCAAGGGCTAGGGTTACGGCATGTCGCTGCTTCACCGGAATTCCAACTCCAGATTCAATTTTGCCCCCAGCGCCCCGTCACCTACTTTGGTGATGGCTTTTGCGAGAAGCAGTTTTCAAGGGCCCCTGCAAAAGAGCAGGTCCTGGTATGTTACGGTACAGCGAAGATTCGTCGCCCCAACATCCGAACTAGGCTTGAGGCGCCCAGGTCCCCTCGGAGCTTCCTTGCAAGCTTCCTTTTCAGGGCTCCCTTCGGGGCGAGGGTAGCTGTGCCCAAGCGTAAGCACACCGAGGCAAGCCGCAGAAGGGTCAGATGTCTCGCAAGCTGGCCCGGCGAGTCTCTTTGGTTTCGCTAAGCGCTGAAAATCCTGGTGTTTAGGGGCTCAGGGTTCAAGGCCTAGGGGAGGGTTTAGAGTTCAGAGTTCAGGGTTTAGGCCTGTAGGGTTCTCCTTTTCCGATAGCCCTCAGCTTTCAAGCCTCAGCTGTTGCGTCCGAGTCCTCCCTTTGCTCTGCAACCTGCAACTCTCTGTCCTTGGCATCTGCTCCTATCCTAGGTTCTTGAGTAGTACCTTCTTGCCCCTTCATTTTGAGTCTCCTCATTTTGGAAAAAGGGCACCCTTATCATAAAGCGGCTAATATGTATCCTGAAACCTTCAGCAACCGCCTCTTCCTGGCAATATCGGGGCCTGAGGACGTATTTGATAGTCCTAGGGTCCTAACACATGCATGCGTGCGTGCGTGCGTGCGTGCGTGCGTGCGTGCGTGCGTGCGTGTGTGTGTGTGTGCGCGTGCGCGTGCGCGTGCGCGTGCGTGCATGTGTGTGTGTGTGTGTGTGTGTGGGTGTGTGTGGGTGTGTGTGAAAGCCGCCTAAAGCCAATAATCTAAGTATGCAAGGCCCCTTGTCCTTCTATTTTACTAAAAGTTTTCTGTGCATCGCCTGTTTGAGCAGTAAACCCTGAGCTCTAAATCCTAACCCTAAACCCCAACCCCACACGCTAAGCCCTAACCCCAACCCCTCGGCCCTTGCCATTGTCCCTGAAAGCCTTGAAGCGTTAAGGTTTCGGGTTCAGGCTTTAGTGTTCAGGTTCTAGGTTTTCGGGTTCAGAGTTTAGTCTTGAATTTTGAGGTTTTAGGGTTCAGGTTACGGATTTCGGTTTAGGTTTCAAAGTCATAGTTGAGAAGAAGACCTCATAGAGGGCCTCTGGACGGGGTCCGTCGCTGCAAAAGCGCTAGCCTCTGGAACGTTGCTTCGACATGGGCCTTCCAGTCCTTTTCGTGTGTTAGATCGTGAAAGTAACCATGTAGCCCTAAACCCTGAACTCTCAGCCTATAGCCCATCTAGACCTTGGATAAGGGAGCCTATTGTAAGAGGTTTAAATAAAGTATCAACCCGAGCATGAACACCCTGAGCCTGACTCTCCAAACCCTGCAAGCCTTAAGCGCTACAGAGCCCCAGCCCTATAAACCCGAAACCCGTTTAAGGCTTTCTATAACTTAAACCCTAAAACATTGCTGTAGAGTTCTTAGCAGCAAAGGCAGTATTCATCGCAGCAAGAAAACGAAGAACAGTCGTCTGGGGAATGTTGTACAATAGCTACATAGGCAGTGAGGGTATAACTACTGGCAATAATTGCGACCTTTGTGTTAGGGGTTTCGAGTTCAAGGGAAAGGCCTTCCAACCACGATCGAAAGTGTTAAGATTATCCCGTCCTTTTACAGTCCTAAATCACACAGAACCTGTTCTAGCCTCTCGCTGATCTTCGCAACTTTCCGACGTACTTCCAAAACATCAACACCTACCAGGTTTAAACTGCCCTGAAACCGACATGACAGGTCAGCCAGCTCGGCCCCTCTCGTCCAGGACCACTGTCTGGGGATTCCATGGCGGGGGTTTGTTTCTTTGTTGAAGTTTTTCGGGATGCGGAAAGCGAAACAGTGAGGTGACTGTGGTTTCGAGTATGGGTCCACTCCTCCTCTCCCTCCCCCCCCTCCGTCTCCCTCCTCCCATCCCTTGCCCGCCTGCAAACTGAGGCACCGGATTCCGGGGGCTCTGCGTTCTTGAGAGCCGGAGGCTTCGGGGTGAGGCTCAAGGGAGTTATGTTAAAGCCTTGTTGATCCTTAGTAGCTGAGTGGATACACTTTACACTTTTTGGGATAATATTAACCAAAGTGATCAGAATTCATCAACAGGAGGCTGCGACACAAAATCCTTACGTTGATGTGCTGTTTTCGACCTCCCGCTTTCACCAGGATGTGACGCTGAAAACACCTACAAAGCGCGGAGCTTGGAAGAGTTCCAGATTGGGGCGACTCATGAAGCTTAAATGGTAAGATATTATTGCAAGGACCCCCGCAAGCGAGCTCCTTCCGGGGCACCTTTGTTTCTTGAAGGGTTTAGGGTTTAGGGTACATAGCCTACGTAATCCGAAAGCCGACACCCCCAAGGTTTCATCAAAAAATCAGCATAAGCAGCCAACATCCAGTTTTTCATCAGAAGTTCTCTACCTACCTCTCAACCCCGGGTGGCGCAGAGGTGCTTTCCGCAGATTAGGATTCTGCTGAAGATGCGGTGGCTGTTGAGCTGCAGCCTCAGTGCAGTCATGCAGTCTATCTCCGCCTAAGTTTAAATCTGAAACTCAGCTCTTCATGCGGCGCTCTGCTACCTTTTCTGATGCCAGGTGTCATAGTTTCGTGGCATTTCGGGCAGTCTCTTCGGGCCAACTTGCAGAGTTCCGGCGGCTTTGGGACTTCGTTCTCTAACTCTAAGCTCCTGCACCCTACTTGGAGGTTCATGGGTAGTTATAAGTGGAGTTATGAGTCCCCTATTTATGGGTTATAGTTATGGTTATCCTACTTATAACCCCAGGTATAACTACCCATGAACCTTTAAGTACACCTTAGCCACCTACCCTAGACCCAAACACTCAACCCTAAAGCCCAAAATCCTAATCTCTGAACTCCTTAACAGATAAACTAAAGCTAACTCCCGAGGGCAGACCCGCCAGCGTTCTGTCGGAGGTTGGGTTTCGCACGGCCATAGAAAAGGACCACCGTGTTACAGTGCAGGTCATATACGTAATATAGTAGTATACATAGTATATCACTTTTTGTGTATTATTTTTATATATACAGATATTTAGGTATAAATATAGATGTAGATGTATGCAGATACATACACGGCATATATATGTATGTATATATATATATATGTATTTACACACATATATATATATATCTATACATATATACGTGTGTGTGAATATTTTTTATTCAGATAAAGGTAGATCTCATATACAGTGTTGCACATGTTTCTATCTGGTTTTGTTGTTTGTGTAGTGTTGACTAGGTATGGGTGGAGCAGAGAAGGGCGTAAGGACGTGCACACTTCCGACACCGACTTCCGTAGCAAGACATACATAACTTCAAGGTTCAACCCTGCGCATCATAACCAAACACCGCCGCAAACTGCAACTCCAAGTCCAAATCCCAAACTCCTAGACGTAGAAGCCGAACCACAAGTGCGAATTGAGGATTACATTCTGCCTGCTGCGAGCTGGACTACAAGCTGTGCTCGCTCAGGACAGTTCCCGGATGCTGGCAAATGTCTAGGTCTAGTTGCTGACCACAGAGCTGTTTTCAAAACAGCCTTTTTTATCGGATTCATATGAACCTTGATCGGGGTTCATACAAATCCCATGCAGGGTCAATATGGGTTTCCAGGACTTTATAGGGTCTTACTAAGATTTAATGGTTCTAGGGCTTCTTGGGAAGGAGCTCGATTTGAGTTACCATAGCAGGGATACATGGTAAATGGTATGCTGTCCCTGTTGAGGTATCTTAAGCAAAAGTTACGTAACAAGAACTCGTTTTGGAGGGTTTGGGGCTTTGGATTTGCGGTTTGGCTGTTCAGGGTTTGCATTTGGTGGTCTGGGGTTTGGTATCATGAAGGCTTTGTTGCACTTCGTCGTTAATTGAAGTCTAGAACGTTGGGGGGGGGGGGGGCAGGGGCTTCAACTAAGATCAAACATTGACCATCTTAGTGCAGAGGGATTAGAAATCAAGATGTGTTGATTCGGGTTGCAATCTTTTTATGTTTTGGCATTAGAATTCAGACTTCGTGAATGTAAAGATCGAAGCGTGCCCACTGGAAGCTATAAACAAATCATGAGCCCTAAACCCTAAATCCAAAATCGAAACGTCAGGTCTGCTTCTTTGCCACAACAAGCGGTCTGCGTTAAGACTTCGGGCGTCGAATTCGTTTTTTTGGGGATGAGATGGTCTTGAGGCATTGGCAGAGGCAGACTCTGTTGTCCTTTCGGAGTTTCGGGAGTTTGGCGTGCAAAGAGTGGATCACCGGATAGCAGACATGTCAGGGTGTGGATTTTTTTTCACAGCGTCAGCAGCTCAGCAATCCTTTCAATTCAAGAACCACGGCACAGCATACATGCCATGAAACCTGATTAGTCTTGTAGCACAGGATCTGCAACACTTCGTTCTTCTCGTCCTTTAACCTGTTGTGTTGACATCTCCCGTGATGGCATAGTTGTCGCGAGCCCCCTGCAGAAATATTATCCTCGGAATGCAGTACGTGGCTCCGCACTCAGTTGGGATAAGGAGAGGTTCGAGGGCACCAGCAGGCTGCACACAGGTTTCCTCTGAAGGTTCTTTCCTACTATTTAAACAACCCGGACACTGCTTTTTCTCTTCATCTTCGCTGTTCCAATCAAACCCCTTGTAGTCCCTGAATGCATTCTCTAATCCCCCCCAAGCCCCTGATCTGTTCCTTGAAGCCCCTTTCATCTATTCCACCAGACCCCGAGCTTTTCGAGTCTTGTGTCTCCATCCGTCAAGCAAGAAACCCTATACTATGTTATAGTTATACTATACTATACTATACTATACTAGACTGTACAAGGCTATACTATACATTACTATATTATACCGTACTAACCCTCAACCCTAAACCCTACCGTATAAACAAAGCCTTAAATTGCACGATGTCAGTGGTCCTGCACTAGCCTTACCTTTGGTTAGTAGGGAATGGAGGAATGGGGTACAATTATAACTACTATTACCACCATTCTTCCATTCCCTACTAACCAAAGGTAGGTGGCCGGATGTTCCGGCCTTCTGTGGTAGTGTGTAGGGAAGCATCTGTGCTCGCGGGTGTCGGAGTGAAGGGTTTAGGGTTGAGTGGTTTAGGGGTTTAGGGGTTTAGGGTTTAGGGGTTTAGGGTTTAGGGTTTAGGGGTTTAGGGGTTTAGGGTTTAGGTTTAGGGGTTTAGGGTTTAGTTCTCTGCTGACTCTTTGACATCGCATGAAGAAGGACCTGGCTGGACCCAGGTGGGACCCGGGTGGGACCCAGGCACTGGTTATCCATGAATCATGGGAAACTGCTTTCTCAAATCATGCAGGCTTCTCTGCGCCAGGTTTTGCGGCACCCTATCCCCCGAGTACTACTACAGCCCTACACCCCAATCCAAGTCGGGCCCGCCTTGACCCATAAGCACTAAAAGCCCTAAAAGCCCTAAAGCCCTGGGTGATCGTAGAAAAAGGGGCTCAAAAAAGCCCTGGGTGATCTTATGCAATTGGAAAAAAGGGAGCGCGTAAAGGAGCACTAAAGGCCAGAAGCCTTAAAACCCATTATGCAAGCCTTAGATCCTTCACGGAACCCACCTAATATGAACGGAACCCTAAACCCTAAACCCTAAAAAAAACCCTTAAATCGAAACCTAAGCCTGCCTCTGCTATCAAGGTGCTGCAGCAGTGCGCGGAGGCGGAGTGCGACGACCTCTTCGACACCAAGGTGGATAATTTTAGCTTGCCAGGGCTACTAAAAGGGTTAGGGTTTCGGGTTAAGTCACTACAGGACTCGCTACGAGCATACAGGGTACTACTGGGCTTAGTACAACGGTTCTACAGGAACTCTTTCAGGGTGAAAGCGATTCTACATATGCTCCAAACGGTTCTTTGGTGCTTCATGTTGGGTGCTCGAAGCTGTGATTCCGTTTCGATGTTTTAGTACAACATACTAACATATTAGACTGTCTTTCCAGAGGTACCTGAAAACGACCTCCCCCCATTAAACGCCATCCCTAGTTGCTGTACTTTGCCCAAGATCTAGGACTCGTTGAAAGATTTGTTCGTGACTACTGAAGAGAGCCATTCCGTGGCAGGCCGCCATACAGGTGTCGGAAGAATTAGTAAAGGTATCCAATTGTAGTCCCCATCTAGTTGTCGTATAATAACCTACTCCAAGACCGTAGTCTAGTCATTGAGGACGCTATATCAGGCCGAACCCCTTAGCCACAGGGCTGTGGCAGAGTTTGCCTGCAGTTTCGGTGAATCGGCAGGTGCAGACCTATCAGGAAATTGGAATGCAGGGCTTAGCTCGTAGGGTTAGAGTTGGAATGGAGAAGCAAAAGCCTGACCTGCCAAGCCCGTAGCGTAGTCTAGAGCACCCCTGAGATGGCTTTCACAATAGCACAGCTGAAAAGAAGCGCTGGAGTTATCAAAAAGAAGAATCTTTGCACTACTTACCAATCCTATGATAAAAGGACAGGGCTGCGCTTTCATGTAACGCTAAGACCTGACAATGTAACATGTCGGCCGTAATAGTATATAGGTAGTATTGTTCCCGTGGGTTCCCGGTGGTTGGACGATAGTCATCTATCACCAGGATAGTCTACTGTCCCCTACCCAGAGAACCCAATACCCCTTAATTAAGGAGTATACCTTAAATTATAGAGGCCTTAATATTATGATTTAAGGTATGTTCCTTAATTAAGGGGTATTGGGATCTCTGGGTAACCCTGAGGATTCATTAGGCCCCCATGTAATGTTGGGTAACCAGAACCCCACACGGCCAATCAAAGGTCCGGAACCAAGACAGCCTAACAGCTCTAAACCTGAAGCCGAAAGCTCCATCACCCTTCAGGTTACAGTAACTCCTACAGTAACCCCTCTCATAATTGAGCCCTATGTCCCAAACCCTACATAAGAGAGACCCGGCTGCAGTCTCCAACTGGGAACTTCAGAAAAGCAGAGACCCGCACAGTATCATGAGGACGAAAGTAATAGTATAGTCAGTATAGTTATAATAATCACACCAAGGAATAATATTGGTAATCATTTCACAGTATAGTTATAATACAAACACCAAGGAATAATATTGGTAATCATGTAGCATCTATCGGACAAGGACCCGTAAATATGGGACTCGGCTCCTAAGGACCCACATCGAAACTTAGAAATTCTCCAACTCCCAGCTGCACTCCCGCCTGGGTTTAGATGGGCTTAGTGTTGGTATATATTGGTATTAAACCTAACCCTACATCACCTACACCTCTACTCCTTAAACTGCCTGAAACCCTTAAACCCTAAACCCTAAACCCCTAAACCTTAAACCCTTAAAGCTGCTTCCCAGGTGCAGCAAAACATCGGTGCCCACCTTCATCTCGAGAGCGTGCTCGATGTCCCGGCCTCGAAGAGCTTATAAGGCTTATAGGGTTTATAGGGACTTTCCATGGTTTTGAAGGTATGGTTTTATAGGGTTTATAGGGACTTCCATGGTTTTGAAGGTATGGTTTATAGGGTTTATATGGGCCTTTGCTGGCTCTGAGATGCAGCCCTCTAATATAGGCGCCTTACGTGATTATCAACACTATTTTGGGGCTCATATATAGCCCTATAAGAAAGGGGCTTTAAGTAATTATCAACACTATTTTGGGGCGCCTTAAAAAATATATCAACACTATTTTGGGGCTCCCTGTTATAGCTACAGTATGGGATGCATAGTTAGCAATATATCCCCTTGGAGTCCCAGTATAAGTATAGCGCAATATACCGCAACATCCTGTTTCGGCCACTAGACTAGCCTCGAACACGCTTTCACGTCTCGTTTGCAAAAGCGGAAACCCTACGCCCTGACCCACAACGCTCGAAACCCCCCCCAGCACTGAGGGAAAGCCTTTGATCCCAAACCCTATAACTCTAAAGCCCCAAACAACCCTGAACCCTAAGCCCTAAGCCATAATCCCAAAATTGCAAAGCCCCTTAGATAGCACCCTTCGGGGAAACCTTGTAGGACCGAGCCCTGGCAGAACTCCCTAAGAACCTTGAGCCTGTCTTAAATCCTAAACCCTAAACCCTAAGTTCAGGGGTTTAGGGTGTAGGGTTCGTTTTTTCTAAAAAAAACGAGCCCTACACCCTAAACCCCTGAACCCCTAAACCCTAAACCCACAACCGAGGACATAGCGGACCAGCTGTATCGAGCCCTGGGCAAGGCGCACAAGGCGTTCCTCGAGCGGCTCGGGTGGAAGAGCATTTCGGGTCTTTGGGATGTGGGTAGTTGTCAAAATTATGGCCCCTTTTTGGGTACACTAAATATTAGGTGCCGCATTCTAATAGGGACCCCAAAAGGGACCATAGTTTTGACAACCACCCATGTGTAGGACCGCAGAGTTTCAGGCATATATAGGATTTGATATTGAGTGTAGGGTTTTGGGGGCCTTGAGAGTTAAAGAAAGATCTTAGAGTGTCTCTTGGAGCGGGTTGCAAGGACGATGTCAGGCGTTTGAGGGCGTCGGACTGCTGGTTTTGGTTTGGGGTTCACTGTTCAGGGTTCATCGCCCAAGGTTTCGACGATGTATCAGAGTTTAGGGCACTAGCCTGTTCTTACTGGCGACACTGTGAGACTGTCAGGATGAAATGGAATATGGGAGCCTTCATCTGCATGATCTGTACTAAGTTCCTCGTATAGTTCCTCTACCAAACTCTATTCTGAACATTCAGCCCCCTAAACCGTTGCCTCGGTCTTCGTTCGGTTGGGACAACATCCGACGTGTCATAGTCTATGGTATATAGAACATCAGTAACCTGCTTTGATAGACTATAACCTACTATGACGGACTATAGTCATACACCCTAACCCTAAACCCTACTAAAGTTAGACCTCAATCCCTAAACTCTGAAACCGAAGCTTAAGCAGGCAACATCAAGCCCAGTGACTCGTGCGGTCGGGCTTGCGGGATATGGCTAACCTCGACTGCAGCAACTTAAGGGAACAAGCCTAGGGCCTACTATAGGGGCCTTAAGAATTGCCTATACTATTTTTGGGGGTTCCTGATTATGTTTATAGTATAGTATACCCCAAAATCCTATTCTAATTAAGGCCTCCATATTAGCAGGGCAAGCATTGCAGCTTCCCTGCGGGAGCTCACCCCCCCAAACCCCCAACTCCGGACTCTAACCCCCGAAGCCCAAAGCAGCACGCCAAGGTATGTCTCCACTTGCGACCCCCTGCGCAGCGTGGTGCTCTCAACTCTCAACTGTGCCTTCTCCCATGTATTTAGACCCACTTCTCCTCTCCTTCAGGCAGGCAGCAGGCAGGGGCCGAGGATTTCTGGGAAGTAGGACTTCAGCTGTTTCATGGTCAAAGCATTGGGGTATAGGGCTCGTAAAGGAGCATTTTACAGGCCTGGACCCAAACACCATAAGACCCCAACCTTCCTCAGCCCTTAGTCACTGAAGCAAGAAAGGACCCCTACACCGTCGAGCTTGGTTTGTTGGTATCGGCTTTCAAAGGCTGAGGGTCACAAGAGCAGCAAATGGATGTGCAACTAGCTGGGAGTTTCCGAAAATGGGGGGTACCTTCTTTTGGGGTCCTTCTAATAAAGATCCTACTATTTAGGGCATTATATTAGGGTCCCCTATTTTCGGAAACTCCCAACTAGTTTCCGTGGTATCCTTTCGCACTTTCTGTTTAAAACTTCGCCCAGTGGGTTGCTGAACACCCTAGACTGGGACCTAGACTAGGTTTGTGCATGACATCAATGGAATATTAGATAGGACCCTGAAGTTTCATCCCAGCTCCTGGGCTATGCTTCGCATATCCTACAGCCCTCAAGCACCCGAGAGAAACCTAAACCCCAAACCCCAAGCCCTAAACTAAACCCCAAACCCGTAACCCTAAACTAAACCCTAAACCCTAAACTAAACCCTTAACCCTCAACTAAACCCTAAACCCTAAATCTGTAGAGCTGAGAGACGGGTGACTCAGGTCCACTACTCGCAGGTGGATAGTCCGATGCTGCATCCTCAGTCAATCCAAAAGCCCTCAACCCTTAAACTAGATTCCGTTTTTAAAGGGTTCCTTAAGAGGGCTCCATGAGGGATCCTTAAAGGGTTCTATAAGGGATCTATAAAGGTTTAGGGTCTACTAGGTTCCTGAGTAGTACCCTTTTGCCCTTGTTATTTTGGGGTCTCCTTATTAAAACAGAATAGTAGGAAAAAAGGGTACCCTTATTATAAAGGGGCTACTAAAGAGCCTAGTAAAGGAGCACTAAAGGGAATCCTTAAACGGAGCCCTTCAAGGAACCCTCAAAGGAACCCTTAACCTACCTTTGGTCAGTAGGGAATAGAAGAATGGTAGTAATAGTAGTTATAATTGTGCCCCATTCCTCCATTCCCTACTAACCAAAGGTAAGAAAACCCTAGTCATAGGCCTTAACAGCCTTAATATTTAGGGTTAGGGCTTAGAACCCTCAAAGGAACCCTTAAGGGGGTTTGGGCTGTAGGGTTTAAGCCAAGGCATAGGTTCGTAGCGATCCTGAGCTCATCACTTCGCTTGCTCAGGTTTGCATGGCAAGTTTCGGAGGGTTTAGGGTCTAGGGTTTAGGGTCTAGGGTTTAGGGTTTAGGGTCTAGGGGTCTTCTGGGTCCCAGGATTTCTGAAAGCCCTATGATGAAGTATTGAGCCTCGGAGGTTCAAAGGTCCGAAGCCGTTGGCTGACGTGCAAGGCTTGAGTCTTCACTTCTACTGCTGTGAACTCCACAGACCCTGAAGCCTGAGCCCTAAACCCTGGACCCTACGCCCTGAACCCTAAAGCCTGAACCCCTAAACCCCTAAACCCTAAACCCTGGACCCTAAGCCCTGGACTCTAGAGCCTGAACCCCTAAACCCAAAGCCCAAGACGAGTCCCAAACCCAACGGTTGCGCTTGTCTGTACATTGCTCCACGCAAACCTCGTGCTTTCCCGAAGCTCGAGAATGCTAACCTTCACAAGACCTGCAATGGCTCAAAACATCATTTTAACCCCGAGCGGTAAACCTAAACCCAGGACCCCAAACCCCAAAGCCCAAACCCTGAACCCTAAATCCTTGAAGCCCTTAGCCCTTAGGCCTAAACCCTAAACCCTAAAGCCCAAACCCTGGATCCTAAATCCTTGAAGCCCTTAGCCCTAAACCCTAAACCCTGAACCCTAAACCCTGAAGCCAAAACCCTGAACCCTAAATCCTTGAAGCCTTTAGCCCTAAACCCTGAACCCTAAATCCTGAACCCTGAACCCTAAACCCTGAACCCTAAACCCTAAACCCTAAGCCCTAAACCCTAAATCCTTGAAGCCCTTAGCCCTAAACCCTGAACCCTAAACCCTAAACCCTAAACCCTAAATCCTTGAAGCCCTTAGCCCTAAACCCTGAACCCTGAACCCTAAGCCCTGAACCCTAAACCCTAAACCCTGAACCCCAAACACAGAGAGTCCGAGGACGCCTCCTCAGATCCAGCCGAATGCCCGGGAACTCAGATCCGAGCCTTCGGAGTCGGATTTCAGGGCTTTGTATAGGGGCCTTCATAATTACCAGGGTTCCTTTAAAGGGCTCCTTTAACTATAAAGGGTGCTATATTAGGGGGGCCTTCATAATTACCAGGGTTCCTTTAAAGGGTTCCTTTAAAAAGGGTCCTATAAAGGGTGCTATAATATGGGGGCTTAAATAATTACCTATATTATTTTGGGGGTTCCTTATTATGATTATAGTATCATGGCCCCCCGCAAACCCGATTCTAAGTATTAAGGCCCCTATATTAGGTGCGTCAGTAGCACTCTGGATTCATAGGCTTGGGCGTTGACTCAAACGCAGGTTTGGGGTTGAGGAGTTGGGTCCTGGGTGTTTAGACTTGGGGTTTGGGCTAGTCTTGCAGCTACACTGGGTTGAGACTATTGAGACGCGATTGATCAAAGGTGGCACTGCGTGGACGGTGCTGGTAAAGTATGGCCCCTGTGGAAGATTCAAGTCAACAGGGCGACAACGACCTGCAAACAGAAATCTTGCCCCTGTGATCTGAGGTATCGCTCGATAGTCTCCGTGTAGGGATACTCTCACAGAGCCCAAAGCTCTGGTTGTGCTCCTACATAACAACCAAAAATCTTGACAACCTTAGAAAACCACATGAGGCCCTCCGAAACCTATTGAAAACCGTATCTATACAGCAGTACACTTCTTCTGTGCTTTCTGCAACAGTTGAACTCAGGAAATGCTGGCATCTGCCTTAGACACCATCTTCGTAGCCAACTTCCTGCGGCAGTCAAGGCGCTCGATGTGTTGCCGGTTTCTGAGGATTGAGGTTGAGGGTTTAGGACTTACGGTGTAAGGTTTGGGGTTCAGGGTTTAGGGCGTTTGGTTCAGGGTTTTTTGGGGTGTCTTCGGCTTGCGTATGCGCGCAGAGCACGCCTTGTGGTACAGAGTTGCCGACTTGGGATTGGGCTTTTGTTGATTCTGGGTCTTTATTGGGTGGGACCAGGGCTATGCCGGCTATGTATGACTAAAGGCAAAGGTGTATAGACGAGGAGTTATGTCATGGTAAGTCTTTATACAGGGTTCCTCAGCTTCAGGGCTGCAGTTTGAGGAGTTCAGGGGTTGGGTTTTGGGCTTTGTAGTTCAGGGCTCAATAAGGCGGCGAAAGGCCCGATGGGCCTGGGCGTGCAGCGTTTCTTCAAGCCGAGTGTTGATGCCCTCAACGCCCTGAAGCAACGCAGCATGTTACAAGCCTATGGCAACTTGAGACGTTTGCTACAGTTCAAGTTCAACACTCCGAAACTTGAATCCCACCTAGAGCCCTGAACCCTAAACCCTATACCCCAAACCCCAAACCCTAATCCCTAATCCCTACCCCCTGAACCCTAAACCCTAAAGCCCAGGGGCCAGAGCATGGTTGTGAATGCCTCTGCCCTGCCAGGTGGGAGCAGACCTGCACCCTGCCATGGCCCAAGGATACCAACAAAGATCAGGGTCAAGGTTCGGGGTTCAGGGTTTAAGGTTTAGGGTTTAGCGTTCAGGGTCCAGGGTCCAGGGTTCAGGGTTCAGGGTTCAGGGTTTAGGGTTTAGCGTTCAGGGTTCAGGGTTTAAGGGTTTAGGGTTCAGGGTTTAGGGTTTAGGATTCGTTGGGATTGCTGCACCTTTTACCTGCACCCGAAGCCTGAAAAGCCGAGCGACGGCAAATCCTGCAAACAAGCAGTATTGAATAAGGGATCGCATCACTTTCACATGGGTAGCTCTCTAAAAAGTAGGGACTGTTTTAGGTCCCTATTTACAATGGTGCCGTACTATTTGTGGGACCCAAGCAGGGACCCTAATTTAGATAACTACCCAGAGAACCCAATATCCCTTAATTAAGGAATATACCTTGAATTATAGAGGCCTTAAAAGAATTATGATTTAAGGTATAATCCTTAATTAAGGGGTATTGGGATCTCTGGGTACCCACATCTTGCTCCTTAAGACCTGGGTTTTTTCAAGCCTGGGGTCCTTGGTGGTTTGCCCCATGGCCTGTGCAGGATCCCAGAGATCCCAATACCCCTGAATTAAGGAATATACCTGAACTCATAATATTGAGGCCCCTATAATTTAAGTTATATTCCTTAATTAAGGAATATACCTTGAATCATAATATGAAGGCCTCTATAATTTAAGGTATATTCCTTAATTAAGGGGTATTGGGTTCTCTGGGGTCTTCAGGCAATCAACGGCAGGCAGTCATTCGTCCTAAACATGAGGCCAGAACCCGACACCCTAAACTCTCAGCCCTAAGCTGTCGCCATAGACATCTCGGCGCCGAGGCCGAAGCCCTGCACCCCATAAAGGTTCTAGAGGGTTCTATCAGGGTCCCAGGTTACTATGATAAGGGTTCTTTGGGGGTTCTATACCACATTGCGTCTGTAAGGGCCACTATACGGATTGAGTAACACTTGCTATCTGTTTGTGGTCTCCGGTGTGGAGGCCAGGCTTCGTCGATCAAGCAAGTGTAGTTCTGAGCAACGTAGCCCCGTAGTTATACTTACCTATAGCCTCCCCATTCAGGTCGTGTCCCTTTATAGCCCCATGTAAGCATGCTGATACCATCATGTGCGGCAGATCCCTGTTCGATTCTAATCATGACTGAGACTGTGGATCCCAAGGTCGTTGTGGGGCTTTCGTTAGGCTCGGAGGAGGTCTCCGGCACAATCGAATCATTCGAACCCAGCGTGCCGAGCCTAACTCCAGGGTTTAGGGTTCAGCGGGTAGGAGTGTTCTTCTGAAATATGCGATGAATACCATACTAACACCGCCAGCTATGAGAGTGGTAGTCATGACTGTGGTATGAACCTTTGGTCCTGAACTCCAACACGCAATCCCCAGACCCTGAATCCTAAACCCTGAACCTGAATCCCATACGTCAGAAAATCCAGCACCGGCCTAGTGAAAGGGCTGGAATACATGTATCCCTTTTTGTCCCTATGTCATGAGTCATAAGACTAGTGTATATCCCAGCACCCACTTCCAATGGTTAAGTTAAGGCCTCTGTGGCATGGAATCTCGAAACCCTTTCAAGGAGCACACCCTCTTCTAATCATGAAGGCCCATCGAGCCCCCGCGCCTCATTAGGTCGGAGCTCTTTGCGGACCTGCGTGCGATGGACATCCCGGTGCCCGAGGAGCCTTCATGGCGTCAATAATTCGCATAGGGTTGAAGGGGCATGCAAGTCGAGGAAGGGTGGGGTTTGGGATTGCCTAGACCCTCCATCTACCCTCTATTAGACCCTAAATGCCCACGATTTGGGACCATATACCCCTATTTGAGGGCACAAGGAGGGTTCTGGTGGTGCCGGGTTTTCGGCGTTGAGAGCCTGCGGGTTCAAGAAGTTTAGGCAGTGTTTCGACCTTAAAGAACACCCCTTGTAGAAGCCCAGAGAATGAAGGCTTTTGACAAGAACCTTACCGCACGCCGAGTGTTTTTTTCAGAATCTCACTGTACCTTACAACATGCTTATAGAACCCTGTAAAACTAAGGTCTTGAACACCCACACGGGCCGGAACCCTAACCCCAAAACCAAACTCCTAAACCAGAACACCCTAATGAACCCTAACTCCTACCCTAAATGCCAAAAACCTTTAAACCCCCAAACCCCCCAACACCCCAAATCCCTGAACCAAACACTGCACCCTACGCAACTTCAATGCTCAGCTGCCTCCTCTCCGGAATGCGCAGAATCTACGAGCTCGGGCGCCTACCTCCTTTCGCAAGAAAGGCTCAAGTATGGAAACGGTTGTGATAAGTAAGGGGAGCTATACGATAGGGTTGAAGGTTTAGGAGTCTATGGTTTCGGGATTTTTTAGGTTTTGTGTAGGTTTGACTAGGGGTTCAACGGTCTTCCTGCTCTTGGTGCTTTGTGCTTTGACTTTGGCATTTGTCACGCCGCTTTTCCTGCTGCTGCAGCTTCTACTTCTGCTACTTCTGCTGCTGCTCCTGGTGGCGACGATGGCGGTGGTGATGATGATGGTGATGATGATGCAGCAGCTGCGATGAAATAGTACCATGGTGTGGTTGATGATGTGATGAAGGCGGGGAGGATGACGATGATGAGACTGACGGTGACACTGACGATGACGCTGCTGCTTCTGCTGGCGTTGGTGCAGGTGCTGGTACTGTTGTTGCAGTTGTTCATGGGCGGCATCTCCTTACATTCAGAATGCACACCAAACAACCTTAACATCGTCGCCTGACAAGAACCAGAAACACACGCCTAAGGCCTGGGCCTTGGCGAAGACAAAGCCGTCGCCGGAGAATCGTGAGCGGGGAGGTGGTGAGGCCCGGGACGAAATTTTTTACGATGGTTTAGGGCTTACTATAATTATACGGGTACTTGTAACAGAAGGGCACCCTGCCACAGAGTTTCCGCTTTAGCGGTTTCACTGTGTACGGCCAAAGGGGTTCCTATCGGTAGTTTCGTAGGGTGTTGTTACAAGAAGGGGTGTATGACGGGTTCTACAATGGTCTTTTCTCAAGAGAGAAAGGCCCGCCCCATGTATTTACACATATATATATATACATATATATATAAATACATATATATACACATAACATCATGTGTGTATTTACGTGTATGTATATATATATATATGCACAGGCACAAATCACAAATGCGTGTATGTACATGCACACGCGCGTACCTACCTACCTACCTACCTACCTACCTACCCAGCACCCTGCCCACTACATGCTTGCATACACGTGAGAACGATTACATTCACATATGTGTGCATATATATATATGTATATAGATGTGCATGTACACAAAAGGCATACAAACATACATGCAGACGCTCTGTATATAATTATATGTATATATATAATATTATATATATATAGAGACATGTGCATATACACATACACAGACGCATATACATACAGCTACACATACATACATCCCAGCAGACTTATGATTGAGCGGCGTTGTTATAGCGATCCTGTTAATTGGTGTCTCTCACTCGCTCGCTCTCTCTATATCTCCCTCTCTCTCTCTCTGTCTTTCTGTCTCCCTGTCTTCTTGTCTTCCCATCTCCATGTCTGGTTATCTCGCTCTCGCTCTCGCACTCTCTCTCTCTCTCCCGCTCTGTCTGTCTCTCAATCTCTTTGCCTTTCTATCTCAGGTACATTTATATATGTATATATATACATAAACAGACATGCAATATACATACATACTTATACATGCACAACTACTATACAGATACATATGCGTATACATATGCATGTACGTGCACATGTACATGTACATATACATATGCATCTTCCTATGCATATACATGTACATACCTACATATTACACATGCTTACTGATACAAGTACATACATATGTACATACCCACATATATACATACATATTTTACATACATACATACATATATGCACCAGACACACACACATATATATATATATATGTATATGTACATATATTTTTATCTATACGACTATATACACTCACATGCCTATGTACATATTCACAAATATACCGATGCATGTGTACTATGTATAGGCGTGTGTGCGTATCTGCAAGTATACGCACGTTCACGCTTCTGTCCGCAGGTATATATGTATGATGTATGTGTGCTTCCATGTATGTATGTATGTATGTATGTAAGTATGTATGTATGTATGTATGTATGTATACAATAGGTTGTATGTATGTTCGTATGTATGTATGCATGCATGCATGCATGCATGGATGTATGTAGGTATGTATGTATGTATGTACTTATATGTATATATACAAACTTATGCATAGAGAGTCTAGTGGTATTACTTTCAATGAGGACATGGAGAAGCTCGCCCAGCTCGATGCAGTGCTCCTTTGTGCGGCTATCGAGCTTCTTGCCTGGTCGAGTTCTTGCAAGTCCGAAACCCGACACCCTGAACTTTAATCCCAAAGCCCCAAAAACCGAACCCTAAACCCTAAACCCTAAACCCCTAAACCCTAAACCCTAAACCCCTAAACCCTAAACCCTAAACCTTAAAGCAGAAATTTGTGGAGTTTTTAGAGGCCCTGCGAGTTTTGTCCTTCGATGCAGAAGGAGTTAGGTTCTGCAGGTCTGGTGGAATTTCATTACGCTTTGCTGGATGTCCCAAACCCACATCCCCTCAGGATGTTGAGTCGTTGAGCCTTTTGCACCACTCGTTTGGGCGCCCCTGCTGCCACGCCCCAAAAAAGATGCTCTAGATGCGGGAGCTTCTCGCTGCTACCGAACCCTGAACCTTTATTCCGGAATCCGGAACTAACCCAGCGAAGAGCCTCGAGCCCTAAGAACCCAAAACTCAAGCCGTAATCCCTCGAATCCCGCAGCTAGAGCCCCAAAACGCCGAAACGCCCAGTACTCCAGATTCCTGAACCCTAGAAGCCATAAGCTAGTAAACAACTCTAAGCCCTAAACTAAGCCCCAATCTCCTAGCACCTAAACCTCAAATGCTCACAAATTCAGTCTCCGACACAGCCTGGCAAGAAGTCCTCTCAATAACCCACGAGGTCACCTAAATCCGAAACGGTGATTTTTGGCTTGATAATCGGAACATGGCCCAGAAGTCCTTGCATTACCCTTCAAGCCCTTATACAGCTCGTTAACCCGAATACCAAAACCCATAACACCTAACCTCAAACCCAAAATCCTAATTCCTAGGCCCTAGTGCCTTGCAGGAGTTCGACACCAAAATAAGGTACCCCTAATTTTCGGAAACTCCCTTGTAGAATCTGTGTGAGGCTGGGAAGCCCGGAAGTCATGGCCACAGAGGCCGAGCTTTTTCCCCCTGCCGCTTTTCAGCAGATTTTTCGGTTCTTTCGGGCCTAGTGGTTTAGGGTTTAGGGTTTAGGGGTAAGTAGGTTCGTCTGAAGGGTTGCAAGACTGGGGTTTAGAGTTTAATAAATCTCTGTCCAGCCTTGCCGTTGCGTACAAGTGTTGTAACCTGCAGCATGTTCCAGACTTCCGCATTGAGCGGAGCCAATGTAAGTTAGGGCCTTTGCAACATCGGCAAGCAGTTATCTGCAGTGGTTTACTACATCCTGGCATGATACTTGCAAATGGTTCGAGCTGCGCACTTCAGGAACATAGTGCGATCAGCGTGTATCGACCGGCATGATATCTGAGCATTGGGCCCGACTCCATTGGTGTATTCACTGTTTGGTCTATTCTAGTTAAATGCTGGCTGTGTTGTGAACATGACTTTAATATGATGTATGATGCATATCTATAACCTAGATCTATACCTATACCTACATCTATGTCTGTATCTACACTTGTATCTACGTCTCTCTCTCTATGTAGATGTCTATCTCTATATCTATATCTGCATCTATATCTATACCTATATCTATGCACTGCACATCTGTTGGTGCGCACCATGTCATACTTACCTCTTATATAGTTTAAGGCAGATTGCTCACAAAGAGGCGACATGTTCAAAGAGACTCATGTTATCCTCTATACCCACTCGGCATTCATGGAGATTTGTCTCACCCACCCCGCATCTTTGTTTATTTCACTCCTAAACCCTAAACCCCAAACCCTAACCCCTGATAAAGCCGACGAGCAAGTTTTGGAACGGGCGAGCAAAGGAGCCCAGTTTGTGTGTGTTTTTTTCCCTCAGTTTCATGTCGACAGTCCGGTCAAGTTATCTTAAACTGTTGGATCGCTTTTTTTGCCTAAACCCTAAGACTTGAACCTGAAAGGGAAGGGTGTAGGGTTTAGGGTTTATAAGGTTTGAGGGCTGAGGGTTTAGGGCGGCTGTGGGTCTCGGATGCAGTTTTTAATTCGGGCTGGCCGGCTGGCCCCGCGCCCCAAAACCAATAAGCTTAGACTCTCGGGCGTGCTACCATCTCAGGAGAGCATCGTCAATGTCGGAGTCCCAGTGCGCTCCGTGGTTCAGCAGAGGGTTGTTGAACGTTGGCAACAATGATAGTCAGATCTTTTCAGCTTGTGGTGCCCCAATGGTTTATATGAGGACCCTACACAACGGCTGGGTTATGACACAACTTAACACCCTTAGTCCGAAAATGTAGCTTCACAGCTTCACATAATTTTAAAGCTGCCACCCTAAGAACTAAGACCCCAAGACCCTAAGACCCTAAGACCTTAATAAACGCCCGAAACCCTCAACCAACGCCAAGGTGTTGGAGTCTGGGCTCTTTTTGGAAGCAGCGGAGTTTCGGGTTTATGGCCTAGCCATAGGGACCCTTAGGGGGGTGTAAGGGGGCGGTTTAGGGTCCAGCGCGCGCTTATCGACCCGACAACAGCCTTCACTATCTGCACCTATGGCAACATACGGGATCCCTAATTAATTTCCTAAACCCTAAACCCCGAACAACCCCTAAACTCGAAACCCCCAAACCCCAAAACCCTTAAACCCTAAGCCTCTAAACCCCTTGGCCCTGCCCAGATTCCGCAGAATCCATCGAGTTCTCCTGGCGGTGCTCCGGAGCCACCTCGCAGTAGCACTCATGGCTTAGTTTAAATTTCTTTTACGGTGTAAGGCCCGCGTTTAAGGGTTAGGCTTTGGGGTTTAAGCTTTAGGGAGCGAATGATGAGGTTTCTGGGTTTAGGATGCCCGAGGCCAGAAAGCTACAACGGAGTCGATTTTTGCTTAGTATTCACAACACAAGGTGATAATGATGATGTTGGTGATGATGCTGATGATGATGATGATAGTGATGATGATGATGACGGTGATGATGATATTGATGATGATGGTGGTGGTGATGATGATGACAGTGATGGTGATGATGATAGTGGCGGTGGTGATGATGATGGTGATGATGACGATAATAATGACAATCATGATGGCGATACTTGCGATGGGAGGTGGTGGTGATGGTGGTGGTGGTGGTGGTGCTGCTGCTGGTCCCCAGTATCTGCGACATGCGACTTTCGTTGTGGATCTCCTTCTCAAGCAACCTTGAAGGAAGCGTTGCCCCACAGCCTCGCTGCATTATCAAGAAAGGTGACCCCTTGCCTACAGAAAGAGACCAACATGCATACCAACACCCTGGCTCAGGCTCGCAACCGCAAGCGAAAAGCCTCAAGTCCCTGTGCGTTTCATTTCAAAGCCCTGCCTCAGCTCTGAGCCGGAGACCAGCAACCCTAAACCAAAGACCTCAAACTCAACATGCCCTTCCCTTGCCCGGAGCGGAGGAGCCCAAAAACTTTGGCAGCACCGGCAGGAAGCCCGGACGTCGGACTCCCAGACCAGCTGAATAAAGTTTAGGGATTGTTAATAGTCTAAGATCTTGGTCGGTAGGGTTGGGATTCAATACATTCGAGTTCCAATGTCTTTCTGAATGGAAAGGCATGTGGTTCAATTTGTAGTTGTCTGTCTTGCACTAGACTAGCTCGATCTTCCATGCTGTTAATGCGGAAAGCTTAACCCCACAAACTGGGCCTTCAGCCGTACAGCTAATGAATGAGCTCCAGCAGCAGCCTGTGGTGGTAGTAGTAGTAGTAGTAATTGTAATTAGTAGCAGTAGTAGCAGTAGTAGTAGTAGTAGCAGTAATTGTAATTATTATTATTATTATTAGTAGTAGTAGTAGTAGGCGCTCCCCCTACCAACCACCCCTCTTACATACTCTTTTCGCACACATCCGTTTTACTCGGTATTTACAGCATTTTCGTCATGTAGGAACATCTTATGAAGCTTCAAACTTCACTTGCGAGTTTGCAAACTTGAGCTTCCGATTCTGGACTTGCATTTGGGGGGAGTGGTCGGGGGAGAGGGGGGATGATGACGACATTGTTATGCAGACACCCCGAACAACATCTCCAGAAGAGACGTTTTCCTCGGTTTTTCCAGTACTTTCGTGATGTCAAACCATCTCATAAAGTCACCAATTGTACTCTGGACTTTGCGAACTCGACATTGGGCCTTGGGAGGGCTTTCGACGAAAACTCGAAATTGGTTGGGGGGAAGCTTGTTTTTTTGCGCGGTATTTAAAGTACTTTGGTCATGTCGTAGTCCATTGCTAACCACCGTTCTTTAGCAGCATTGTTGCTTCCGGGGGGGGGGGGCATGATGACCTACAGGCAGCTTCTCATTCTCGAACACCACGCACCACTTCAAAAACAAACCCTCCTACGCGGAGGTCTGGGCTTTAGGGGTGTTGGCGAGCCCCTCCCACGTACACCTGGCATCTTTGTTTTTGATGTTTAGAAGATGTTGCGCTCAAGGTTTTGGGCGTGTTTAAACCTTCTTGGCAGCACCTGCGTGTTGCACGGTATTTACAGTGTTTTCGTGCTATCCGACCACCTGGGTTTGGCAATTTCTTCCCCGTCGAATTTGCAACTTCAGTTGCTGTTGCAGTTTTGGGGCTTGAGCCTCTGCAACTTCACCGGCCGTGACAGTTGAGGCAAGTGAGCCTCGGGAACTTATGCAGCTGTCACAGATAGGGAACCTCAGCCCCTGCATTTGTGACGGTTAAGGCAAGTGAGCATCGGCAACTTCTGCAGCTGTCACAGATAGGGGGCTCAGGAGCCCCTGCATCTTCTCAGCTGTCATTTTCGTTGATGATGATGATGACGATGGGTGGAGGCGCCAGGTGGTTTGTAGGCGGGGGGGGTGGCTAGTAGTAGCAGTAGTAGTAGCAGCAGTAGTAGTAGTAGTAGTCGTGGTGGTGGTAATACTAGCAGTAGTAGTAGTAGTACTACTACTACTACCCCTACTCCTACCCCTACTCCTACTCGCGGGGTGCTTGTCATACAGATCTGGCTACTTGGTGTTCTACATCACTGTTCCCCACTGCTTCTGCAGCCTCAATGAGATGTTCGGGGTCTGAAGGACCTAGTGTTTGGAGTTTAGGATTTGGGACCTGAGCTTTGGGAACTTCCGGTTGTTTCAGATTTCGAAGGCTTAAATCCAGAACCTCAACCCCAAAACCGCCGACCGAGAGGCCCGAAGTGTTGTCGAGTTTAGGTTTGAGGAAGCCCAAACCTCAAATGCCCAAAGCACGAACTCCGAAACAAAAACCCACAAAAGCCAGATGCTTTCAAAGACTGGCGTCTGCCCCAGTTGGCCCCTCCAATGCGAAAGTCATGTTCGCCGAGAAGTACGTTTCGTCTCGCTTGGGCTTTTCGGTTTTGGGAAGTTCCGGGCTCGGGGTCTATACTGGGTTCCTATTAAGGAGTTTAACTTAAGTTACCATAATAGGGATCTATACTAAATAACATGGTTTCTTTTTGGCTTTAATTCCTTAACAAGAACCCAGTATAGGGGTTTTGAGCTTGGGGCGTAGGATGTGGGGATTAGGGTATCGTGGCTTTGGGGTTTCTCGTTGGAGCCGCGCGACAGTCCTAGGCCTAAATCCGTTTTGCACCTATGACCTACACCAAGCAACCACTGAATCTCAAAGCCGAATGCTAACTTAATGCCTGAACAATTGATACTGCTATACCTCAGGGTTCCTTCGTTCCTTCCTATATGGTTATACTACACTATACTATACTATACCATGCCAGACCATACTGTATGTTACACTGCGCTACACTATACCGTACAATACTTTGCTATACTGTACTATACTATACTGTACTACACTAGACTAGACTATAGCATAAGTAACTATACTTTACTATACCTTGCGATACCATACCGGAGTTTCCGGAAATAGGACCCTAATAAAGTACCCTAAATAGTAGGATCCTTATTATAAGGACCCCCCAAACAGGGTCCCCTATTTTCGGAAACTCCCATGCCCTAAACCCCTTCCTTTCGGCCCAGACGCCCGGAACCCTTCAGTCCCCACCCGTCGTGCCAATAATCCGGAAAGCCTGGCACAGTTTCACAGCAGAGAACCCAATACCCCTTAATTAAGGAATATACCTTAAATTATCGAGGCCTTCATATTATGATTTAAGGTACATTCCTTAATTAAGGGGTATTGGGATCTCTGGGTGAACGCGGAGGTATTGGGTTTAGGAGTTCAGGGTTGAGGGTATTTTAGGTGCAATCGTTAACGTATCAACCTGAACATCTTAAGTCCCAAACCCTATAGCCCCAAAACTTTGAACCCCAAAGCCCAAGGACCCCAAGGCCCAAGGCCTTAAACCGTAAACTTCTAAGCCCTCTATACACCCTAAAGAAAGCTCACTCTTCGGTGGTTGGTGCCACAAACAGCCCCGAATGCTTATTTTCCTCAGTGTCAAGGTTCCTGTGAAGCGTTCGCCCCGTAAACCCTGAACCCTACACCCTACACCCGATCCCTGAACCCTGAACCCTGAACCCCAAGCCCCAAGGTTTGAACCTTCTTGAGCCCCCTGAATCCTGACCAAACCTTAAACCCTAAACCGCAACCCCTGAACCTTGAGCCCGGAGCTCTAAACCCCTACTATAGATCCCTTACAGAACCCTTTAGAGGATCCTATACCCTAAAGGAGGAGAATTTACTACACTAGATCCCTATTATGCTAACTGAAAGTTAAACTCCAAAAAAAAACACCATAAATTCCTAAAAACATCCCAAAAACACAAAGGAGGAGACCCCACCTGCCAGGCCTCAGCTGGCCCCTCGGGTGGTGGAGGCACGGGCCTAAATTCCTAAAATAATCCTATAAAAAGGGGCCTTAATAAATACTTATACTATTTTGGGCCACCTTATTATAAATATAATATAATTATAATATAGAGGCCTTAATGGGTTCCTTTGAAGGGGTCTATAAGGGTACTATACTCGATTCCTAATATAGGGTGCCCTTAGTAAGTACCGGGTACTTGGGTGGGGTTCTATATTAGGGGCCTTAATAATTAGAGTAGGGTTCCTTTAACGGGGTCTATACGGGATCTCTAAGGGTACAAGCTCCTAGTAGAGGGGGGCTTTATAAGTACCAGGGTTCCTTTAAAGGGTTCCTTAAAAGGGATACTATAAGAGGTGCTATAAGGGATTTAGGGATCTAGGGGCCTTAATAATTACCTATACTATTTTGGGGGTTCCTTATCATAATTATCGTATAACATACCCCAAAGCCCTATTCTAATTATTCAGGCCCCTGTATCTTGGCAGCCCTCAATCCTAGTGTAGGGGCCTCAATAGTTAGAATAGGGTTCCTTTAAAGGGATCGTTACAAGGGTTCTATAAGGGATCTATAAGGGTATTCTAATGTAGAGGCCTTAATCATTAGAATAGGGATTGGTGGCATCTTATACTATAGTTATAATAAGGAGCCCCCAAAACCCTAGTCTAATTATTAAGGCCCTTTTCGCTTTAGGGTTTTAGGCTTAGGGCCAAACCCTTATCCCCATCTGTTTCGGATTCAGGGGTTTAGGCTTTACGTGATTTGGCTTTGGCTTCGGTTTGGGGGCTTAGGTACTTGCAGGTTCACGGCTTCTCGAAGTAAGTCCTGTCTTGGGTCCTGTTTCTATATTTTCTGAGCGCATAACTTTTGGTAGGGTTTCAGATGCCTGATTGCTTAGAAGTAATCCCTAAACCTTAAACCCTATGAATCCTGCCTGACCTTTAACTTCCTGTGCAGCTTCAAGCGAGGCTACTGGAGCAATGCAAGTTCTCCAAAACCCTACCCTAAACCCTAAACTTCCCAAAACCCTGAACCCAAAACCCTAAGCCCTAAACTCTAAACTTCCCAAAACCCTAAACCCTAAACTTCCCAAAACCCTGAACCCTGAAGTTTTCCTTGTGCCTCCAGTTCGAGCTTGGAGCTCTCGTAATCCCCAGACTGTCCGCTCCACGAACGTCTTTCGGTGTCCGCTCGCAGGCCTAAACTCCAAACCCTAAGACACCAATGTCCAAACCCTATAAATCCCCAAGCCCGTAACCCCGAACCCTTATACAACCCGTATAGTAACCCTAAAACTAACCCTAGAAGGAAGCCCAAACCCTTTGAACTCTAGGCCGCAGTGCACATCATCCAGCACCACTTCACCTTCCCGGAGGGTTTCTTGGATGGAACGGAGCCACGGTTCAGGGTTGGAGGGGTGGTCAAAGGCAAAGCATCGGGGTTTTAGGGTTTAGGGTATGGGTTGAGGGTTTAGGGTTTGGGGTTTAGGGTTTAGGGTTTGGGGTTTAGGGTTTAGGGTTTGGGGTTTAGGGTTTGGGGTTTGGGGTTTAGGGTTTAGGGGGGTTCCGGTTTGGTTTCAGAGCTTCAGGGCTTGAAGTGGCGGCCCCCCAATCCGAAAACCTATGCGGCAAGGGAGCCCATTCGATCTTTCAAGGAGTATCCTGTTTGTTGGGCAGAGATCTTTTGTTGTGACGTAAGGAATGTTGCTTCAGTACAAGAGGCCGGCAGGGGGATTTGAATGATTTTGGGTTCTGGCTGCATTGGAGCAATATCATCCCCATGCACGCAAACCCTTGCTCCATGTACCCGCAAGAGATCCGAAGAACCCTGCACGCATGCGACTTCCTGTTGTTGTGACTATGTGGGTAGTTCTCGAAATCAGGGTCCATCTTTAGGAACCCAAAAGAAGGCCGCACCCTTCATAAACCGGACCTTAGAAGGGACCCTTTACTTAGAGGACCTACCCATGTATGGGTGTCCTGAGCCGAGGTCTCAACCGTGTTTTCTAATCCTCAAAATGGGTTGAGGGTTTATGGCATGGTTTAGGGGTTCAGCGTTTAATGTAGGAACCTGATTAAGAAACCCTGGCCCTATTAACCCCCAATATTATATGAAGATTCATCATATAAAGAGCCCTAATAAAGGCCCAAGGTTTCTTAATCAGGTTCCTACATCAAACCCCCCAAAACCCTTATGGTACCCTTATAGTAACCTTTAAAGGAGCCCTTATAGAACTCTAATGAAGGCCCAAGGTTTCTTAATCAGGTTCCTATGTTAGTGTTTCACGAGGGAGGGGAGCTCAGCTGGGAGGGGGGGGGTACCACCGGAATCCCTAAGCCCTAAGCCCTGCGTCATTCCAATAAGTCCAGCCAGGCATCCGGAAGCGACTTCACCGCCTGATCTACGATGAGCATGGTGCTCAGTGAGATCGGATTTTCATTGCAGTAGCGAGCCCTAAGCCATTAATCCCACAGAGCTGAGCCCCAAAACCCCGAACGGCAAGACCGAAAAGCCCAAGCCTATATAATTAAAGCCTTGCTGGGTTTGGGTGGTGGGTAGTTATGGGTAAATGTCTAAGACCAGTTGGGTTTGGGCTTTGGGAGGGTTAAAGCTTATGAGAGTTTAGGGTCACAAGCTTTGAAAAGCATATTAGCTTCATTTCGGGCTTCAGGTCGGTTTGATGGCTTTGGGGCTTCGGCATTTGCAGCTCCCACGCTGCATCGCGCGTCAGGTGCATGTCAGAGTTTAGGGTTTAAGGCTTGTATGACATGTATTATGTCATGGGTCGTATTCCAATCTGCAGCCTTAAACCTGAAACGGTTATCCTTATCTTAACCTTGAGACTACTCCTTGCGCGCTTGTAGTAAAACCCCAAACCCTGAAGACGTTGAGCCTGAACGCATGCCCTCAACTCACTGTCCCCAAAACTGAAGCGGCGTAGGCTTTGGAACTCAGGGTTTAGTATTTCAGGGTTTGCTGTAGGGTTTTCGCGTTTAGGATTTGGGGTTTTGGGGTTAGGTGATATATTAGTAGCCGTGCAAACCATAACACCCTTACAGCTCTACCCCCTAAAGACCCCCCGCAGATTCTCGGAGGTATGCCCTCACCAAGGATCAAGTGCAGGCTGGTTGCGAGCCTTCGGGTTGCTTTGACAGTCAAGCATTGCTTTTCTTTTCTGACGCTCCGGTTGCTTACGAACTGTGCCATTCGTGTTTGTGACAAGTTGCTCGGACGTAAACCTCGGGCCCTAAAGGCCTACAGCCCTGCACGCGTTCTCTGCAACCAGAGTCACACACATTTCCTCAAAGAGCAGGAGGCAGCTTCGACCCGAAAGGAAAGGAGCCCCCCACTTTTCAAACTCCCCCCACTCTCCCCTGCAAGAGAAATCCGGAGACTCCCGACTAGAGTCGCGTCCGGAGGCCTTGTCTGTAGCCGCGGTGACGTTCCTTCGGCTGCACTTCAGGTACTTCGTAGACTCCCATCTCTGTTCCCGTAGGTCCCATGAAAGGAAGTACCGGCCTTTAGACATAGACATAAAGAATGACATGGCCGTACCTTGTACTTCTCCCGAAAAGAGTGCTACTTGATCATGGAATCTTCTGCAACTTGTAGAAGAGATCCTAAGAAGGCCTAAAGTGGTTCTCCGAGGATTCTAGAAGGGTTCTTTAGAGGTTATATATATATATATACATACATACATACATACATATTTTCATATATACACATGTATATATATATATACACACACACATACGGGTTTTGGGTTCAAGCCGTCGTTGTGGTCGAGCCGTGAGCTTCTATCCGGCACGGTTCATATCAAGCTCTGTCTCTGAGCACTGGAAAAGGGTAAACCCCAAATCCTGTCTGGTTCTTAGTAGGGAAAGGGGGAATGGATCCCTATAGTAGCTCCTATATACAGTAGAAGCTAGAAAGTTGGAACATCATTAGCCTCATGCCCTTAAAGTAAAGCAAAGGGAATCCCAGCATGAATCCTCCTAAAACTATGTTCCAACTTTCTGGGGTTCACTATAATCCCCAATAACAAACCCCATAACCCATTCCCCCATTCCCTACTAAGCACCAGGGAGAATCCTGAGCCCTAAGCCTTGACAAAGGCATGTTGCGCCAAAGCAACCCTAGACCTGAAACCCTAAGACTTTTTTCGAAGAGCTTGCGCAGCAGATGGGCCTGAACAAGCTGACACCGAAACATCTCCAGAGTCTCACGTCTCACAAGGCCAACAAATGTAAACCCTTTGGAGTAGGGGTGGGTGCTAGATTCTGGTGTATCTACGAGGGGGCTATACGCGGATTTCAACACTTGTTCTTGAGTCCGCCCAAGGTCTTTACGCCCCACACCCTGGTTGCTAATGTAGCCCCTGATTTGTTAAACCCATCTTGCTGTACTGTAACGCTTGACGACGTGTCAACGGGGATCTCAACAGCAGGGCCCTTAACTAGGTTCCGAGTAGTACCCTTTTGTCCTTTTTTCTTTGTGGGTTCCCGTACTAAAACCAAATAGTGGTAAATCGGGTACCCTCATGATAAGGGGCCACCCTAAATCCTAAGCCCTAAACCCCAAACCCCAAACCCTAAACCCTAAACCTAAATCCCAAACCCTAATCCCTAAACCCTAAACCCCAAACCCTAAATCCTAAACCATGTTTGCAGACATGGGGTTTAGACATTCGGGTCTACACTCATCATGGGGACCCTTTGGGGGTAGGGGGGTAGGGGGCCTTAATACCCATAATAAGGACTTAATAAGGCCTTCTTTTAAGGAAGTATAGTCCCCTACCCCCCTCCCCCTTACACACCCTAAGGGTCCCTATGACTAGACCTTAACCCCGAAACTCCGCTGCTTCCAAAAAGAGCCCAGACTCCAACGCCTTGGCGTTGGTTGAGGGTTTCGGGCGTTTAGGGTTTAGGGTCTTAGGGTCTTAGGGTCTTAGGGTCTTAGGGTCTTAGGGTCTTAGGGCTTCGGGTGGCAGCTTTAAAATTATGTGAAGATGTGTAAGGAAGTATAGTCCCCTACCCCCCCTAAACCCTAAACCCTAAACCCTAAACCCTAAACCCCTAAGGGTCCCTATGAACTCAGGAACATCGATGGCAAGCGCCTCGATGAGGATGTCCTCCTGCCCTTCGGCGATATCCAAGGGAGCGGTAAAGGGGCCTAGATACCCAGAGAACCCAATACCCCTTAATTAAGGAATATACCTTAAATAATAGGGGCCTTTATATTATGATTTAAGGTATATTCCTTAATAAGGGGTATTGGGTTCTCTGGGTACTTACCTCTAGGGTTCCTTTAAAGGGCTCCTTAAAGGGATACTATAAGGGTTCTGTAAGGGATGTAGGGATACAGGGCCTGAATAATTACCAGCCCCTTTGTTGTAGGGGCCTGTATAATTAGAATAGGGTTTTGGGGGTTCCTTATGATAGTTCGAGTATACTATCCCCCAAACCCCTATTGTAATTACTAAGGCCCTTACATTACATAAAAGCCAAGACTGTCTTGGGGTTCTTTAGCATAGTATAATATACACCACAACCCTACTCTAATTGCTAAGGCCCCTGTATTGGGCGGCTGTTCGGGCTCACGATTTGGGCCGTCTAGGTTCAGGGTTTCAGGGTCCGAACGATCATTATTTCCAGTTCTCAGGGTCCAAAAGGTCCTATAGCAGGTTTTTTTTTGTTCTATATACCTAGACCCTCCATCTACCCTCGATTAGACCTTAAATGCCCATGATTTGGGGCCATATACCCCTATTTGAGGGCACAAAGAGGGTCCTGGTAGAAATCGACTCTTTTGAGGAGATTGAGCCCAATTCGAGAGAACTACCATATCGATGGCCTGAATGGTCAGAAACGATTCTAGGGTATGTTCTAGTAAAATGATAACGGTTTAGGGTTTAGGGTATAGGGTTTAGGGTTTAGGGTTTAGGGCTATTTATCCGATATATCTTCGAGACAAGGCGCCGGGCGTGAAACGAACTAAACACGTCACCGGGCAACCAAGTTTACCCCTAAACCCCAAACCCGAAATCCAAACCCCAAAACAGTGAACCGCAAACCGCAAACCTCTAGACAATGCATGACCATGTAGATCGCATACATGAAATGGTTTTCAACTATTCAATGCAAGCCGGCCCTCCATACTGAAGGGATCTTGGGCTTATCCGGTCGTAAGGATACCTAATTTATGGCCTCTATAGGATGTCGAAGGCAAAGTGCCGCGCCTGACACGAAGGGTGTGTGGCGCTGTCCACAGGTTTGACGACGATGAGACTGCTGATGATGCTGACGATGCTGCTGCTGCATACTGCTGCTTGCTGCTTGCTGCTGGCCGATGACAATGCGGAAGATGATGGCCCTGATCGAGGCGATCATGATTCAGTGATGATGCTTTGGGTGCTGCCGGAGATGGTGATGCAAGTATGCACACGCCCAAATCCGACTGGACATAGAGTCCTTATAGAACCCTTCTAGTAACCCTTGGAGTGTGTAACCCCCGAACCGTTTCGAAGGGATTTAGGTTGGGTTAGGTGTCTGGTGCACAGAATTCAGGAATGCAGCTTGTACTCTGAAAGCGCGGACCCCTGAAATCCTGTACACGCTGAACTCCAAAGGAACATCGAGAAGAAGGAGAAAGCGCGCCTCCGGAAGTGCGCCAAAAGGTTTCTGATTGCACGGCTATAGACCAGAGGCACGTATAGCCCCAATCAGGCTTCTAATGGCCATGCGTATTAGTTTATGGCTACTTATATACAGCCCCATCTGAAATTTTGCTTATGGCCTTACTACCTCCTCCGATCCCGTAGAGCCTCACCAAAAAAACCCTACTTCAAGCAGGGTTGCAGGGTGTTAGCCCCTCAGGTCCTCCTGCGTGATCCTGGCTAGGGTCTTATCGAAGCCCCGTACAGATCTGTTGCCGCTGGCTTCAGGACCCTGAGCAAGGGCAGTCGACCCTACAATATCCTATAGTAGAACCCAGAAAGTTGGAACATGGATTTAGGAGGATTCGTGCTAGGATCCCTTATACTTTACCTTCAGGGTATGAGGATAACTATGTTCCAACTTTCTGGATCCCACTATAAGCCCTATAAACCCTGAACCTTGGGAGACCCTACATCGTACGCTCGTACCCTATGAAGCCCAAACCTCTACACCCTAAACCCTAAACCCTAAACCACTCTACACCCTACACCCGTCCCTGCCCTGAAGCCCCAACCCCCAAGCCAGAAGATGCGAAGCCCTGTCAGGAAGAGCTGAGTCTTTCAGTTCTGAGGGTCTATCTAGACCCTTCGGGTTTAGGCTTTAGGGTTTAGGGTTAGGGTTTAGGGTTTAGGGTTTAGGGTTTAGGGGGTTTAGGGTTACCGGCAGTCTTTATCACAGGTTCCGCCAAAAACGGGTGAACCCAATCCTGTAGCTACGTTGGAGTTTGCCTGAAAGCAGGTACTTCGCGGACACCTGGAAGGATACCAGCCATTTGCTCGCGCCGGTGCCTTGTGGCTGCCATTGGGTTCCAGCTTCGAGAAGCAAAGCAGGCGAGGCGTCTACAGGGTGTTGTCGGGTTTGCTGCAGAGATGCAGTACCCACCATTGCTCACTCACTGTCTTGGCTTTGTCTCGCTTCCCGGTGCGCTGCTGTCATCGCATGTCGGCTCCGCATGGCTACAAGAAGTACAGGATTAGGACTTGAAGTCGTCAAAAAGTGCGACCGTCAACGTTTTGTCTAGCCCCTCGTTGCCATGTCCTGCCTGACATCTGCCCCGACTTTTCTTGCTGTTCCGGAACTGAAGCATGCAGACCGTCACAGTGATGTGGAAAGCACTGTGGCGAATGAGCACAGCGACATTGAAAGTGTCGAGGACTCTTGCCCTTCCGAAGTCACATCGCCGCGCTCCAGTGGTACGGCTGATGCGTGCGAAGACGAGGAGGGCCCATGCAACGTGGTTGTGAGGAGTACGTTCATCGATGTGGATGATGGCCGAAGCCTGATGCAGCGCTACAGGCAGCTGCGCCGAGCGATGACTGATTCNGGAACTGAAGCATGCAGACCGTCACAGTGATGTGGAAAGCACTGTGGCGAATGAGCACAGCGACATTGAAAGTGTCGAGGACTCTTGCCCTTCTGAAGTCACATCGCCGCGCTCTAGTGATACGGCTGACGCGTGCGAAGACGAGGAGGGCCCATGCAAGGTGGTTGTGAGGAGTACGTTCATCGATGTGGATGATGGCCGAAGCCTGATGCAGCGCTACAGGCAGCTGCGCCGAGCGATGACTGATTCGCTCTTGATGGGAGCCTTTGCCGAGGAGGANGCCTGATGCAGCGCTACAGGCAGCTGCGCCGAGCGATGACTGATTCGCTCTTGATGGGAGCCTTTGCCGAGGAGGAGCCGTACTACCCAGGTAGATTCAGCGACGAACGTGCTGAGGTGTCGGAGGCTGCTAGTGAGCCTTCTTTGCCTGCAGCACCGGCGGAGCCAGTCCCGCAGCCAGCGAAGGCGACGACACAGAAGGATGCCAAGCACGCGACTGGCGAGCGCACCACCGTGATGCTGAGGAACGTTCCCAATAATTATAATCGTGACATGTTCCTGGCCATGCTGGACGAGCATGGCTTTGCNGCCAAGCACGCGACTGGCGAGCGCACCACCGTGATGCTGAGGAACGTTCCCAATAATTATAATCGTGACATGTTCCTGGCCATGCTGGACGAGCATGGCTTTGCCGGGCGCTACGACTTCGTCTACCTGCCCTGCGACTTCTACCGCCAGGCCAACCTCGGCTACGCCTTCGTGAACCTCGTGGACGACGCGGCCGTCGACGCCCTGTGGCAGACCTTCGACGGCTTCTCGGGCTGGTCCCTGCCCACGGCTAAGGTTTGCCAGGTGAGCTGGAGCGGCCCGCACCAAGGCTTCAAGGCGCTGGTTTTGGGACCCGGAAAGAGAGCAGCGAGAGCAGAGAGGGCAGGGAGGGCAGGGCTAAGCTAGGGAGTGCAAGGGAGAGTTTTGAATGCCGGGCTGTCCAGGCGCATGTGGAGCGCTACAGGAACAGCCCTGTGATGCACCGAAGTGTGCCAGACGAGTACAAGCCTGTCATCTTCAAGAACGGTGTGCGTAAGAACTTCCCACGACCCACCAAGAAGGTCAAAGCACCGACTGCTGGCTTCTGAGATTCTGAGGACGTACGTAGGCCNGTGTGCGTAAGAACTTCCCACGACCCACCAAGAAGGTCAAAGCACCGACTGCTGGCTTCTGAGATTCTGAGGACGTACGTAGGCCCCGTGACCCCGTGCTCGCGCCACTGTGCAGCCCTGACCGCTTTTGAAGGGTAGTCTTTGAGACCTCCTGCTCCCCAGTCCCCAATCCCGTTCTGAGGAACTTTGTACAGACAAGGCAAGAATGGCCCAGAGCCGTCTCTTGCCCTGNCCCAGTCCCCAATCCCGTTCTGAGGAACTTTGTACAGACAAGGCAAGAATGGCCCAGAGCCGTCTCTTGCCCTGCGCTGCCTTCGGGCAGTGGGCTGCCAGCAGTGAGAAGGCTGTGCTGCACCTGAGCTACAAGGGACGGCGCTTGTAAAGCCTCGGGCCTCGGGTTGAGCATGGAATTCGAGAAGCAAAACGAAAGATGCTTTGTCATGATGCTTTTGCCTAGTGCACGGCTTTCGTCCGATGTCGACCAGAGAAATAGCAGCAGTTCTTACCCAGGCCCGCCCTGGTCCAAGCGCCCGTGACCGTGGGCAAGCTCGCCAAGCCAGGGAACCCTGGACAGGGTCGGGGTTAAACTAACATAACCAATTTTGGTACGAGTTGGATATTGTTTTAAACCCTAATATGGAACCTTAAGGGACCCGACAAAAAAGGAGGTTTTGGTAGGCGAAGGCAGGGGCTTAGACTTAGGGCGGGCTCTACATTCCGTGGTCTCGTGTCACTTCGGCCGGGGTCCTCAGGAACTCCGCAATTGCTGACTTGCCAGTTTGCATTCCGAGGCAACCTAAAGCCCAAGCGACAGTAGTCGGTTGTTCTCAACTATGGTACTGTCTGGTGACTACCTATAGTCTCCATTGTAGTGTCTGTTTTGGGTTGCAATATAGGATCCTCTTCTTGATATCTACTAGGTTAAACCAAGAAAAGGAACTATTCTACAATGCAGACTACAAATAGTACCATTGCTACAAGTAGCAACTTCTACGTTGATACAAGTATCTAATATAGGGGCCTAAATCATGACCAACACTAGTTTGGGGGCTCCTTATTATGGCTATAGTATAATGGGCCTCAAAACCCTATTCTAATTATGAAGGCCCTATAGTAGCCTCTGTTTTAGTGCAGCCCTGAAGCCCTAGCCGCTGCTCAGAGGTTTTGGGGAAGCAAATAGTAAGTAGTCTGTAAGTTTTAAGTAGTCCTATGTCAATCGGCATATCGGCATACCGATATGTGTTCATATTGTGTGTGGTACAGCCCCAAACGGGATACCGCGCGATACCCAAATTAGAAACCTAGTCTTGAGGTACCGCCCCGGCTTGTTCCTTTAGAGACTTGCGGTAGGGCCCCATGGCTCGCGCAGCTCTCGTGAACTTGCACTGTTTCCTTGCTGCGGCTCAAGCTTGGCCTTAGGGTTCATTTTTCAGGCCTTAGGGTGTAGGGTTCGGGGCTTGATTAGGGTTTAAGGTTTGGGGTGTACTGGTACAGGTAACGTGTGATGGACATGCCTTGTGAGCATGCTCTCTCCTTAACTCGGCATTTGCAATCTAAACCCGAGGAAATCTCTTTGATCATGGTCATTCGACTGTTGATGGAATTGCCAGAAGCGCTGTCATGAGTGTTAATTTGACCCTTTCAGTGCCTTTCCCGCGTCTTTCGCGGCAAGCTGCGGTGATCGCAATGGCTGCAGCATCACCTATGCCCCTTGACACAATAAAGCTGGAGGTGAGAGCTCAGGATCTGGGATTTTTACACTCAGACAGGTCTGGTCCCTTAGGCCCAGACTGCCCAGGCCCGAAAGCCATAGAAACCTGTCGAGAAGCCAGAATTGGGGCCCTAAGCCCGTAAACCACTAAACCCCTTAACCCTAAACCACTTAACCCCTAAACCCTAAACCCTTAAACCCCTAAACCCTAAACCCTGTAACCCCTAAACCTTAAACCCCTAAACCCTAAACCCTAAACCCTAAACCCCTAAACCCCTAAGCCCTAACCCCCTTAACCCCTAAACCCTAAACCCCTTAACCCTAAACCCTAAACCCCTAAACCCCTAAACCCTAAGCCTGTAGCTTCAAACCTTCTGCAACTGAGCCTTTCTCTGAGAGATCGGAGGCTCTATGCCCCACCCCCGGCTGCGAGCTCAGCATGCTCTCAGCTTGGACGGGACGCACGGGGATGATCAGAGACGGCTGAAGGGAAAGAGGTCAAGACAAAGATATGGGAATTCTGAAAATCTGAGTCAGGAGTCGTCATGATAAGGATCCGGTTATTTGTGGTGAATCTCCCATATCATCAACGCCCTGGATTGCACAGTTCCAGCATTCGCATTCAGAGATGTCAATGCGGGCTGCTGCCTTCCTCCTTCTCCTTGTCATTACTTGAGTGATTGCTGCTGCAACTGCACTGCCACTGCTGTCCGACTCTGACTCCTACTACTACTACTACTGCTGCTGCTGCTACTGCTGCTACTACTACTACTACTACCAGTATCATGCTGCTGCTGCTGCTGCTCCTCCTCCTCCTCCTGCGATTGCGACAATGACGACTACTACTGCCTGCCACTGCTACTACTGCTGCTGCTGCGACGACTGCTACAACCACTACCACCACTACCACCACTACCACCACTACAACCACTACCACCGCTACCACTACTACCACCACTACCACCACTACCACCACTACCACCACTACCAGCACTACCACTTCTACC
>BGNK01001884.1:20943-75255 GCA_003297005.1 Symbiodinium sp. clade A Y106 | reverse complement strand
ACTGCCACCACTGCCGCCACTACCACCACCACTGCCACCACCAGGACCACTGCCACCAGTAATACCATTACCACCACTACCACCATTACCACCACCACCACCACCGCCGCCACCACCAACCACCACCACCACCACCACCAGCACCACCACCACCAGCACTACCACCACCAGCAGCACCACCACCACACGTGCTTGTTCTTCCGGTTCTTGAAAAACTTCTGTTGCACCATTATGTTGATGGACATTAATACTCTTGACGACATATGCATATGTGGCTACAGCAATTGTGGTGGTCGCTGCAACTTTTCGTCGGTCAGTATCTTCCTTCCATGCCGGCTGACAGTTGCAACCATGATCAGGATCGCCTTTCGGCAACTTGCTGCTTTGTTGCTGCCATGGTCATTGCTGTTCTTGTTGCTTGCTTCCGCCGTTCGATTTGGCCTGGCCCAGGCGCTCGATCAAAACCCCTTCCCGGCCTCCTCGCTTCCCGTCGCGGGGGTGACAAGTCTCCTCGGCCGCACTGAGTCAAATCATCGTCACATCTTCGAATTTCATGGCTTCGGCTAGACTTCCGGTAAGAATCAAAAGAGTCTGGGCTCTTCAGTAGCAATTCTCACTGCTACGTCACGGTCTTGTTTGCATCGGGCATTTATCTGCAAGAGCAAGCAGTGGCAAAAGTTTGAATCACCACGACAGCCACAACCACGGTATGACTATGCCAGTTAGTGTGGGTAGTCGAAAGGGAGAAAGCCTGTCCAAAGCAGGCCGAGCTAGTACGCTTATTTTCATTTACCCGGAAGAACGAAGATGAATCCCGAACTCTCATCAAAGGGATTGGAAATAGCTCTCGCCAGCAGTGTTGTCTGCTGTTGAAAAAATGACCTGTTAGCTGTAATGATGCCGCTTGTGGTCATGATTGCCTACTCGTCGTTTGATTCCTCTGAGTTCCCGCAGTGGTGTCTACCATGCTGGTAGTATTGAGTGTTTGTGTCCCCAGCATCTCCCGCAGCCCTAAGCCCACGAGGGTTTAGTTGTTTAGGGTTGAGGGACACCAGACTTTCAGACGAAAGCTTTCCCTGTAAGGCCAAGTCTACATTCAAGGCTAAGTTAAAGTTTTGTAAGTTTTTAGGACTTCAGGCTGTAGGGACCAAAGCATCCCTTTGCTTTGACAAACCTCAGGTCTGTAAAGGGGGTGGCCCGAAACTCGGGTTGCCGTCGGGTGTACTTTGTGTAGTGAACTATTTCTTGAAAGTATAACTTCAGTGGGAACCTCAATCCACCTCAACCCACCGTACCCTTCTTCGTTTCAACATCTCAGGGTTTAGGGGTTAGAGATTAGGGTTTATAGGGGTTAAGGGTTTAGGGGTTAGAGATTAGGGTTTATAGGGGTTCAGGGTTTAGGGGTTTAGCGTCTAGGGATTTGGTGTTCCGGATTTGGGTCCCAAACTTGCAGGCAAGAGGTCCCTTCGGGACCTAAAGCGCTCAGGGCCCGGAGCTCGAACCCTTTAAAGGGATCTATAAGGGTACGATAACCCCTAACCCCTAAACCCTAAACCCTAAACCCCTAAACCCAATAATATAATAATGTAGGAACCTGATGAAGAAACCCTGGGTCTTTATTAGGGCTCTTAATATGGATCCTAGTATTTTGGGCTTGTTGAGCCAGGGTTTCCTGCAATTAATCCGCACCCCATGGCCCTATGTGGGTAGTTCTTGAAATTAGGGTGCCTCTTTAAGTCTCCCAAACAGTACGGCACTCCTCTTAAAGGGACCCCAATTTGGGAGTTTCCGAAAATTTCGGGTACTATTTTAGGGTCCCCTATTTTCGGAAACTCCCATTTAGTAGAACTAGCAGCCACCCATGTAAACCTGACCGGCGGATATAAAGCGTTGCAGCGATCTCGTGCAGTGCCTGTTGATGATATAAATCGTGCATTATCTTCTAAGGACCCTTAACTATGGGAATAATGGTATATTCCTCATTATGGCTAATGCAGGATTTAGATCATCAGCCCTAGTATCCCACTCTGTAGGGCTTAGCATCCAGGTGGCTTTCTCACCAGCGGACGCCCGTCTGAATTCAGGTTGAGCGTGACATGCACAGGTGACACTTCAAAGCAAAAGTGCATAATTTACAGACTCAGGAACTTTTGCAACCGGAGTCATCGTCCGGCTGTAGCTTACAATACCCAGAGGGCATGCCCGAAACCCTACAGCCCATGCAAGAGATGGCCCCAAACCCCAGACCCGAAACACATAATGCCCTGAGGGCAGAGTAAAGATGACATCTTCCAGCTCAGTGACCTTTGATCCTGGACCCCGAAACCGAAATCCTTACCCCCAGAAGCCACGGTTTTAGCAGTTGCCCGGAGACACTGATCAACAAGGGACGAAGATGAATGGATACTGCCCAGAGGATCCCATTCCCAAAAGATCCGAGAGCCCGTAAAATCAAGAGGCGTAAGCTACCGTCAGGAGTCCTGCACGAAGTGGATTCCATTTTCAGGGTTGAGGGTTAGGATTCAGGGTTTAGGATTTAGGGTTTAGGGTTTAGGTTTTAGGGTTTAGGGTTTATGGTTAGGGTCCGTTTCCATTTTCAGGGCTTGGCCCCTCCTCGATTGGGGAGTTTTCAAGCACCAACACCTGAAATTCTAAACCGTAGCCTTGCTAACGAGGATCCCAGAACCCGAAGCCCCAACAATCCCGAACCACAAGTCGCAAACAATGAGCTTAAAACCCCAAGCCCTAAGCCATTCTAAGCATCACCTCAAACGAAGCAAAAGGCAGCCTCAAGATGAACAGCCTGCAGGTCTAGTGATATATAACTAGTGATAACATTGATGAAGCTGATAATTCTTCGCTAGCAATACAAAGAACAGTGAGAACCCTAAGCCCTAAGCCTTAAACCCTAAACTCTAAGCTGCTAATGTTGCTTCAAACGCGTCTCCAGGTCTGAACTACCCCATCCTGACTCAGCTGCCAGCGGGTTGGGCACCTGCGCTGCAGAGAGGGATCCTCCTCGGGTCTCCCCGGTTAATTAAGGGTTTAGGGTTTAGGTTACCATTAATAGCAGGGATCTGTAGGAAATAGTATGGTTTCTTGATTATGGTGAGTCTTGAACGAGAACCCAGCTCCGGGTCCCCCAAAGTGCTACGGCTTTGTTGAGGGTTTAGCCTGAGCCCTATTTTGAGGAACTACCGAATTCCGTGGGCTACTACTTTTGCGATGGTGAAACTGTAGCATTAGCTCTTCCTTTGCCCAAGGATTCCCCTTTTTTACCATAGTTGCCTTAAACCCTAAACCCTAAACCCTAAAGCCTAAACCCTTTTTATCCTGGTTGCCGGTTCGGATTCTTCACTGCCTTGGGTTCAGGTTTTGGGTGGTTTGGATTCTGGCTTCGAGTCCACCGTAGGGCTTCGGGTGCCCTGTTTCGAGCTTAAAGCTTTAAATGGGAGTTTCCGAAAATAGGGACCCTAATATAGTACCCTAAATAGTAGGATCCTTATTTTACGGACCCCAAAATACGGTACCCTAATTTTCGGAAATTCCGAATGAACACGGAAGTAGACCCCAACACCCCTCGACTCTGTAGACCTTTCAACCTGTTCGACTCCTAAACCCTCGAACCCTAAACCTAAATCCGAAATGCTTCTGAGGAAGGGCAGCCGCCCCTGAGCCCCCTGCAGCAGTGGGTGCCCACACCCGAAGGCTCTGTGCACAGCCGGGTATGTCTGTGCAGGGGTTGGGTTTAGGGTTGTGGGCTGTGCAAAGAGTTTTTGTGAGCATTTTATAGCGATGACCAGCGGCTTATACGGTTTTATATGTTTCATGGGGCTTGATCAGGTTTTAGTGAGGGTTTTTACTACGGGTTTGATTGGGTTCATGGGCCTTGTCAGTCTGCACTGCGATTGATAAGCTTTAGGTCTTATGCCGGTTCTTTTCTTTGTCTCATTTTATAAGGCTCCAAACGTGCAGGGCTCAGCCCTGGGGCTGTCTAGAGTTTATATATGCTTGGAGGAGTTAAAAGCGCAGTGTGTTGACCCGGTTCTCCTTATGCGAACATTGCGGGGTAGGGTCTCGGGTGTGGGTTTCAGCGGGAGTTTCAGGAAATGAAGGTTCTTGATAGTCGACGGGCTTTTCCGTATTCCAAGAACTCCTCAACTAAGACCAAACCGACTTTTAAGAAACCCCCCACTAGCTCCTAACCCCCACAACCTCAAACCGAAATTTAAGAAACCCTAAACCCTAAGTCCTAAATTGAAGAAGCCCCGGATATTGGAAGGCCTCTTGGAGAAGCTCAAGCGGAACCGCATGACGGCGGGAAAGGTCGGCAAGGGCGGAGGCCTGGGAACTAAAGAAACAAACGATGGAACTACTATGGAGCTATTCGGATTTAGGGTTTAGGGTTTAAGGTGTAGGGTTTAGGGTTTACAGTTTTGCTTAGTAGGCCAAAACCTCAACTTAGCAGCACTCTTCGCTTGCAGCATCTTGCAGCCTATCTATACAAGCCCGAAGACAGCCTGAAACCCCAACTCAATATCCGAAAATCCCAACTGAATATCCGAAGACCGGAAACCCTGACGGTCTAACCTCAGCATCAGGAAGACAGGGGTAGGTCTGAGTAGGTGGTGGCCGCGGCTGCTATTACAGCAGCATCAACAACTACTACGTACAACTACAACGACAATTACATGCGCAGCTACAACTACAATTACAACCAGGACAACACCAATAGCAACCACCACTATAGCTGGTCCTCTTCGTCCTCCTCCTCCTCCTCCTAATGCAACTACTACTACTGCTACTACTACTTGTCCTCCTACGATGTATTACTACTACTACTGCTACTACTACTACTACTACTACTACTACTACTACGACGCCACCCCCACCGTTTGCCCACACCAGTCTTGCACGAACTACTGCTCCTCGTCCACGGCTGGGGGCAAACGGTGGGGTGTCATGGTTCGTACGCAACTTGTGAAGACCGCAAGGACAGCAGGCTGCAAGAGCCATAGGAATTTAGGGTTTAGGCTAAGGGTTTAGGCGGTTGAGGGATGTGTTCCAGTTCCTTTCCAAACCACTGCCGGCCATTGCCCAGTTCGCAGCTTTCCGAACACAACAGGCAGGGGGATTGCGGCTGCAGCAACCAGAGGAACCTAGGACTGCAAGGTGGAGTAAGGAACGGGAACACTGTAGTCATGGACCTTTCAAGCTTCATGGGCCGGACCGCAGACGGAACATATCGAGGGGGGGAGGCCTATGCAATGTTTCGAGAAATCGGACTAGAGTACGTAGGATGAAGCAATAGCAAAACACTGAACAGGAGCTCGGCTAGGGAGCGCAGAGAGCGTTGTCGCTGCAGCAGGCGGCCCGAGGCGGAGGTTTGGCGAAGGAGACAAAAGATGGTTATCAGGTGGTCGGCGGCGACCATGTCGCGGGGTCGCTTCTCGGACACATCAAGACAAACTTTGGACCTCAGGGGTCCAAGCAGAATTCGATGCCAGTGCTTAGCTCTGCCGGGCTTTTGCGCACGCCTGGGCTGGCATGTTGCTCTGGCATTGTTAAGGTGAGTCCACACGTGGCTTGGAGCGTGAACGATTGTCCGTGGCTTTACAAGGAAGCAGATGATGCTGATGATGATGACGCTTAAACCGCTTGTCGCTAGAGGAGCGCAGGTCCCATGGCTCTTGAAAAACATGTCAGAAGTGCAGGCAGCCGATCCTTCAAGATGCGAGCTGCAGCCTTTCGGGAGTTAGATTGGCGTTCAGGGTTTAGGTCTTTTGGCAACACTTTTGTAACAGACGTTCCCGCCGACGAAGTGCCGAGAGGGTTGCAAAATTGAAAGAAAATGTAACAACATAGAACAGGTTCCGATGCACATCAGACTGCAAGACGACTCGATTGATGCTGGCTTTGTAGCTTGTGAACGGCCAGACGCACGCGGCATCCGTTCAGCCAAAGATAGGCGCCAATGCCACGCTATAAAACCTCTTGAAGCTGCGCGGGGTAGTCGAATTCCGCTGGTTCGTTGACTGCACAGGGCTTGTGTGCAAACAGCAACATCTTTGCCACAGCGATGTCTGCAAAGGGTTGTCTTCTTCGGACAAAACCAGTCGCAAAACGGCCAGTACTGGGAACTCATACAACGCCGGAAACACCGGCCCTGCGCACGTTTCCTGCACCTTTCCGAGAGATGCGCGGGCAAACGGTAGGGGTGGGGCGTACTACTACTACCACTACTACTACTACTACTTCTCCTACACGTGCTGCTCCTGCTGCTGCTACTGCTACGGCTACGTACAGCCGGAGCTCTATGTATCCTGAGCAAACCCTAAAGTCCGAAGCCCAAAAACCAACAAGATCTTCAACTTCCTTAAAGCTTTTGTTAAAGCCCTCATAGAGCCTTCGGAAATTCCTGTGAAATCCCGTAAAGAGCCCCAGCAAGAACCTGACAAAACTTTACACATCCATGGCTCCGGCTGTGGTTTGCAGAACTCGCTGCAGGGGCTGCTTCGGGTGCGGCCGGCGGGGGGCTGCCAAGTGTTTCGGCAGCATCTCCGAGTTTCCTACACTTGGTCTTCATTTAGGGTCCGAAAACAAATGTCATATGATCTAAATATGGCCATGAAGGGTTCTGCAAGATGACCCCTTCTTGGATCAGGGGTCCTTATATAGCCTTACAGTAAAGGTCCTTCTGTATGCGATTCTACACGCTGAAACTCACAATGATGAACGACAGACAGTTTTGGGTTTGGGGTCTGTTGCTACGAGCATGAAGAATCAAAGGCCTAGTAGAGGGGCAGAAGGAAGGCATCATGTTGGAAAAGGACACGGGTTATCATGATAGCAACTCGCGGAATACACATGCCGGTGTTGCGGGCCGGCATTTCGTTCTCAGTCATGCTCAAGTACTAGCAACGGTGGTAGTGATCTCGTGACGATTTTCGCAGCTGTCACTACCATCACCACCATCATCAGCACCACCGTAGCCATGATGAGAACATGGGCAGCTTCAGTAGCACAAAACCTGTCAAACCCTAAATGCAATTCACATCTTCATCTTTATTTTCATCATCATCGTCATCATGATCATCATCATCCTCATCGTCGCCTTCCTGTTCCTCTTCCTCTTCCATTTCCTCCTCATCCTCATCCTCCTAATCCCCCTCCTCCTGCTCCTCCTCCTCTTCCTCCTCCTCTTTCTCCTCCTCTTCCTCGTCCACCTCCTCCTCCTCCTCCTACTCCTTTTCCTCCTCCTCCTCCTCATCGTCATCCTCATCGTCACTGTCATCGTCATCATCATCATCATCTTCATTTTTTCGTCGTCATCAGTACCGTCATCATCGTCATCACCATCATCATCATCATCATCATCGGCTGAATCATCAGCTTCGTAGTGGGCAGCCTCAGCATCTTCAGCATCCTCAGCATTATCAGCATCATCACCAGCAGCAAGCATATCATCGCGCGATCAGTTCAACAAGGAACAGCATCCATCTGCGGATGACTATGAGGGATGACCTCCTTGACTGGTTTCGTCGCGAGTCCAGGGCGGAGGATGCAAGTAGCTTGCAGGGGCTGTCGAAGTTAGCAAAGGTCAGAGATGCTTGTTTGAATCTCCTGGGTAGGACACAACTCGAAAGCATAGGCTGCAAATTCAGGCATCCTAAACCCTAAGCACTAGGGCTCTACACTGTAGGGCGTGTATTTGTGTGTGTGTGTGTGTGTGTTTGTCTGTGTTTGTGCGTTTGTGTGTGTATGCTGATTTCACCGGACAACCGAAGGCGATGCCGACGATGCAACGGCAGCAGAGGCTGCTTTCGGATACAGCGCTCGCAAGGAACAGTTTCTGAGCTAGGGGTGGGCGGTTTAACTGCGGCAGCTACCTTGCCGCAGCTCTAGTCCCCTTCATGGTCTGTGTCATAGAAAGACCATTCTGCTTTGTGCATCTTTGCGTCTTTGCAGGGCACTCTAGTTTGCATTGACCCCCGCTTGACTTCCCAGCATCGAGCCTGAGCTTTTGCAAGTGCAGCAGCATGCCTCAGTTTACTAGATGGGTTGTTGCCAAAGATCCCAATACCCCTTCATTAAGGAATATACCCTAAAACATAAGATTAAGCCCCCTGTTATTTAAGGTAGATTCCTGAATTAAGGGGTATTGGGATCTCTAGGTTCTCTAAATTAGGGTCCCTCTTCAGGTCCCCAAAGTAGTACGGTACCTGCAACAGCTCTCGAAGACTCCAAGACCCTTAAGCAAAAAAATGGCAAATCTCATGCACCCGAACCGCACGTCCTAAGCCATAGGGGAGAGAAGACAAAGCGGACCCAAACTCTGAAAGCCTTCACCCTTATAGCAACCCTTGCCCTTTACCCATAAATGCCAGAAGCCTTCTTAAAGCCCCTAAACCATAAACCTTAACCGAAGCCACAAGAACAGGCGGCTGAGGAGCGACTGGGCGTGGGAATGCCGGTAAGGGGCCCAGCAAGGAGGCTTAATATAGAGGCTTTAATAATTACGTATACTATTTTGGGGGTTCCTTGTTATAATTGTAGCATATGGGCCCCAAAACCCTAAACTCTAATTATTAAAGCCCCTATATTATGACAGTTCCTTCTCATTGCTGCTACCTTGTAGTCCTTCCTTCTTCACGCTTCTTGTTATTCTTCGTGCTAGAGTGCTAGACACCAAACCTTGTCGACAATAACTATTGAATGTTACGAGCTTTTTGTCATTGTACATAGGATACGTTGGCTCCCGGTGTCAGGTTGGTTTTATACTCGAACTTCATGAAGCAACTACAGGTTTTTACATGGCCGATGCTAGCTACTTGGAGTGTTTACGGAGACCACAATGCTGCTATCCACGTGGGCTTAGGGGCCTGTGGCAGGATCATGCATGTCAGTCCTCATGCACAGAATCCGATCCCGACTCACAGAAGATAGAGTGTCGCTGCCCAGCTCTTCGACCCTCTTCGCTCGTGATCCCGGAAGTCTAAACCCCAAACCCCCCAAACAATAAAAAAAAATCTCAGCCTGACTGTACATTGCAACCCCACAATCCCGACCCGGACACCTCTAGAATTCTCTGCACGCCAAGGTCCGCATCTGTCGCTCAACTCACTTCAGTCAGTTCTTACCTGTCAGGGTTGCGTTTAGGGTGCTAGAAGGGTTCTTTCACTGTTCTACACGGCTTTACTTAAAGTTTTGATTCCTTTTACCCCGCGTACCCAAAATGGAACTATGGTATAGCCCTATAATGGATAATGCAGACGTTTCTCCATCGGCAGCATTCCCTGCAGAATTTTCAGAGAACCAGGCACCCTGATGCGGATCATTGTGGATCCTAAATCCTAAGTCGCAGGATCAGGTTTGCGGATTCTTCTTCTGTTGGACACACGAGCTGAGTGGACGGTGATGAGAAAGGTTGTCTCCGCAGCTCAAGATTGTGTGCTTCTGTGCTCCCTCTGCCATCCGGGTTGGAGGACGTCGCATATCTGCTCCACGTCGTATTGACAAATGCCAAAACCCTGCATGGTCATTCTGCACGTGGCCAGTTGCATGTAGCGGCAGCAGCAGCGGCAGCGAGAATCACAAGCCGACTGCACTGCCACCACAGCCGTTCCTCCAAGATGATGAAAGCCACGGGCAGGATCATCCACAGAACAGAATCAAAGGCGCCCGTGTCATTGCCAGTGTACCCGCTACCCTGCGATCCCTAGCAGAGACACTGGATTCTGCCATTTAGATATGGGAGTTTCCGAAAGTTAGGGGTCCTTATAATCAGGATCCTACTATTTAGGGTAGTATATTAGGGTCCCCTATTTTCGGAAACTCCCATATCATCAGGACCCCTAACTTTGCAGATTGCCTTGTTTCTGTTTTCGGTGACTTGTCGGTTTGAGCGCTCCCCTTCGCGGGAACTGAAAAAGCCAAGGGCTCATTGATCCCAGAAGTGCTCCCTGCAGAATCCCGAAGCACGAACCCTAAAGCTTAAACTTTTGAATCATACAACCTTCATGGAGCTCCAGAGCAGTTGAACGGTTTGTTTGGGGCATCCATGAGCTTTTCAGAATCAGTCCCAGGGTTTGAGGTTTAGGGTTTACGTCGGTCAGTGCCTGGTTTAACTAAACCCACTCAGGCAACTTCTTCACGAAAGATTCCGGCATGTACAACGGCCGCACACCCGGCGAGTGTGGGTGAATGCAAACCTCGAACCGCAAACCCTGATTATAAGACCGCGGTCCTGGACCCCTTTTGTACCCGGACTCTTCTTATTCACCAATTCCAGGTCTTGTCACAGGCCCGTCCAGAGTCTCAACTTCAGTGGGTTTTCGTTGCATTTCTCGGCCAAGGCAAGAAGAACTGGTTATTGTGACTATAAGAATAAATATACCATGATGTATTATTATGCAACACGTAAGAATATACTATAATATTCCCTATTGCTATTATAGTAATAAACTACTACAGTACATTACGGTTATATACTACGAGAATATGCTATCATAGCTCTCTGTTAGACTATTCTACCTTAAGACTATGGTATACTACCTATTTACGACTATATTATGGATAGAGTAGAATGTGTTAGAATATCCCATAAGGTTCTTATACAGGTTCCTGTAAGGATTCTTATTCTTCAGGATTCTAGAACGGTTTTGGCCGTTTTGGCTGCAGGGGTGCAGGCCTGGAGGGACGGTTGGGTTCAGGGATCAGAACTTATGGTTTGCAAGGCTTGCACCTATAATGCCCAAGGGTCGTCGATTGTCCCCTGTGTGCAGTGCTTCCAGAAACTGCGCGCACTATTCCTTGATCAGGGTCTTTAAATTGACAATTTGCTAAACCAATGCTAGCATTGCTCGAGGTTGCCTGGTGTAGAACCAGCATAATATAACCGAGAGCCTTTTTCGAATTGTATTCATAGCCTACGTAGTATTCCCCAGATTTGTAATCTTGTCACTACTGCCCTTTCCACTGGGTTCATTCTCGACCCTCGACGGTTTCCGTCAAACCCATCTCTTGCACTCACACCTGAGACGAGAAGCGCCCAAAGCTTCATAGCCTCAGGTTTACCAACAGCCTTAAACCCCAAGCCTTACACCTTGCACCCCAAGCCCGAACCCTAAACCCCACATCCGAAACCCAAAGTAGGCCAGCCCTAACACGAGGCCCATTCGCCTTTTGCAGAAAAGATGGGCACTTTGGAAATCCTCCAGCGGAGTCCGCAAAGGTCTCGTCGGCGACATCGTCGCCGTGACAACAGAGCGGGTTGGTCATGCGGAGGAGTGTGTTTCAGGCTTTGCGTTTGGGGTTCAGGTTCAGGATGTGGTGTTTTGGCCTCCTTTCCTTCTGCCTTGTTACGTTGTCTCTGTCTGTCGGTCTCTCTAACTATTTATTTATCTAATTGTATAGTATGTAGGTATGACAGTAGTTAGTGCAGTTTTTTCGTTTGTACATATACATATTGTGCATACACATATGCATACACAAATGCATATACATGTACATCTACACACACATGTGCATATACAAATACAAATACATGTACATGTACATGTCCATGTACATAGACATAGACTTATACATATACATTTACATATACATATACATCACATAACCATATCCATATGCATATGCGTATGCATATACATGTACATAGACATAGACATACACAAATACATATACATGTACATACACATATACATATACATATACATATACATATACATATGTATATACATATACATCTACATCTAGATCTACAGCTACATCAGCATCTACATTTACACTTGCATCTGCCTCTGCATTTACATTTACATCTACATTTACATCTACATTTACATCTATACATGTAATAGGCATCTACATATGGATACTTTTACCTCTGCTGGTTCATATACTTATACTTGTACTTAGATAAACTTGTATTGATTCTTATACTTGTTTACACTTATATGTATACCTATATCTATACTTATACGCATACTACCTACACCTATACTTATACAAGCACACATACATATACATATACATATACATATACATATACATATACATATACATATACATATACATATACATATACACATACACATACACATAAATATACATATACATATACATACACATATGCATATACTTGTGCATACACATACCCATCTACATGTCCGTACATCTACATCTACATGTACGTCTACATATACTCATATACATAAACATATGCATACACATGTACATATACATACACATATACATGCCGCGCTGCATTTTTTCCCGTTCTCTGTCTTTCTTCCCTCTGTCGTGAGCGCGCACACGCACGCACACACACACACATACCCACACGCTATCTCTCTCTCTCTCTCTCGCTGCGCGCGTTCCCTAATGCGCTGGCAGCGATGAACATGAGCTCGACCTGTGGGGGGTTGCTCGCCAGTTTTGATGACACCGAAAATCATGCTGGTGGTTGTTGGGGTGGTGATGATGATGAACAATGATGGTGATGTTGAGGAGGATGATCATGATGGTCAAGTACACAAGGCAAGCATGGTTGTGGCGCCTACGGTGATGATACATACACTGCCGATTGCAGGGAGGCCATTGCGATAGTTCTTTTTGCCTTATCGGATCTTGTCCTACTTGTAGGGTTTAGCATGTACCCTGAACCTTAAACATTAAACGCAACCAAACCCTACACCCTGAGCCGTCAATGTTTGTGCCTGAGCTCGAAGCCCTAACTGCTAAAGTCTAAGGGCCGAGGGACCCTAAGGAGGGTTGAGGTTGGTTCACTGTTTTTGAGGTGCGGGGTTCGGGGATGAATGGGGCAGGAAGCTTTAAGGATGTTGGGTTGACGGTCATATACGGGCTTGCTATAGTTACTTTACCCCAACCCTAGTCTAATCATCAAGCCCCGCAATACTACTAATAACAACAACTACAGTCAGAATCGTAGTCATAGCCAGAATCAATCATTCTCATTCTCATAATCGTCATCACTGCCATAATCATCATCATCATCAACATCATCATCATATCATCAACAATGTCATCTTCATCATCGCCATCATCAACAACAGCAACAATAACAATTAGTACTAGTGGCAATAGTTGCAGCAGCAGTAGTGGTAGTCGTCGTCGTAGTAGCAGTAGCAGTAGCAGTAGCAGTAGTAGTAGTAGTAGTAGTAGTAGTAGTAGTAGTAGTAGTAGTAGTAGTAGTAGTAGTAGCAGTAGCAGTAGCAGTAGCAGTAGCAGTAGCAGCAGCAGTAGCAGTAGCAGTAGCAGTAGCAGTAGCAGTAGCAGTAGTAGTAGCAGTAGCAGCAGCAGTAGCAGTAGCAGTGGCAGTGGCGGTGACAGTAGTAGTAGTAGTAGTAGTTGTTGTTGTTGTTGTGGTTGTAGTAGAAGTTACTTCTTCTACTACAGGCGTAGTGGCAGTAGTAGTAGTAGTAGAAGTAGTAGTAGTAGTAGTAGCGAGGGCCCACTCAGCGCCCCCACTGATTCCTGTATTTTGCTCTCGGATGTTCGATTATGCTCTCATCTGGCTTCCGGAGGGGTGGGGGGGTGGGGGGGTTAATGACGTGCTTGCTCCACTACAGCAAAAGAAGCTCGAACAAGAAAGCACAGTTCACACCTTGAGCTTCTTTCACAGGTCGCGGAGTGCACATGCGACGGGCTCTTGTTGTACAGCAGAGCAACGAATCTCATGCCGTGGCGAAGCAACTTTGAAGTAGATACTGCGCTGCACATGTGACGGTTTCTTAGTGCTTAGCACAGCCTCAGCACAACCATGAGCTCTGGACTTTGCAGCAGCAAAACTGGACCGTGCCTTTACAAGTTGGTTGCCGCAAACCCGGTTATCATGGGCCAAACTAGCTTTAATTAATCTGCCAAAACTCTTGTCTGAGACGTGGCGGCATGAAAGCGAACTCACCGCTGCTAAAGGTTCAGCTTTCGCAGCATCGGTGGCTCGCGGGCTGTTTGAACATAAACCATCGCGAACGGAAAAGACGAACCGAGCCTGAAGAAGCGCCGCCCTTCAGCAAATGCGGTATCATTTCGCACCATGCAATTTGCAGCGACCGAACTTATTGTCCTTCTGCAGCAATTTGGCCACACGAGTATTGCTTTCGACGAGCAGCTGCATCCAATCGAGCATGCATGGCAAATCTGGCCGGCGTCGCATGCTCTGAGGCCACTTCATCATCTTAACTTTTGTTTCCGCCCAGTGGCGCTTCCTACTCTTTCTTCACGCACAGCACTTGCATCACATCCATGTTGCATGTATGGGTGTGCATGCGTGAAGCTAGTTCTTTAAAGGAGTTGCTTGCATACAAAAGTCTTCCCGGCCGGACATGTGCAACATGAGCAAGTTGATATAACTGGCATGCCGGGTTCATCCCAACGAAATATCTGCGCCATTTACCCGAAAACCGTGGGAGCCAAAACTTGCCATGACTGCACACATATCACTGGTATTTACACTACTTTCGGCTTGTTGGCTCAATTCCGACGTCTTTGAACTGCATTCAAACTACATAATTTGTCGCCCAGCAGCTTTTGGCCCGGAATGATACATGTTTCATCAAAACTGCAAAAGTGCTGTAATTTACACTGGTTCACGCACTACCACGTTACTGCGACTTTGCTCCTGGCACGGAGCGCCCAGAGAGCCGGGTGCGTAGTAGTAGTCGTCGTAGAAGTAGTAGTAGTAGCAGTAGTTGTAGTAGCAGTAGTAGTAGCAGTAGTAGTAGTAGCAGAAGTAGTAGAAGTAGCAGCAGAAGTAGATGTAGTAGTAAAGGTAGACGTAGTAGTAGCAGTAGCAGCAGTAGTAATTTTTGTAGTAGTAGTAGTAGCAGTAGTAGTAGTAGTAGTAGTAGTAGTAGTAGTAGTAGTAGTACTAGTAGTAGTAGTAGTAGTGGTAGTGGTAGTAATAGTAGTAGTGGTAGTAGTAGTAGCAGTTGCAGTTGCAGAAGAAAAGTAGTAGTAGCAGTAGTAGCAGTCATGACAGTAGTAGCAGGAGGAACACGGAGTAACAACAAGAACACGACGAGCAACTTTCTTCAAGAAACACAATACACAGTAGCAATAAGAGCACTAAGATCAATACGACCAATAGTGAAACAACAACCATAGTAGCAATAATCGCAGTAATAGAGTAGCAAGCACGTGTAACATTAGTCATATCCGAAACAGCATTGGCAGCAGTAGCAATAGCTAGAAAACGCAACAACGATGGCACACAAGAGTAATTTACCACAAGAACAAGATTAGCAGTAGTATTTGCAAAGTCAGAATCACAGTATCATTACCGAAACCCTAGACCGTAAGCCCTAAAGAAGGGACCCCCAGTGAAGGGGATTTGTTTTTGCTTTTTGGCTTCGAGGAAGAGTTCCTCTTTGACGTGCGCTGCCCTTGCAGCGGCGGCGACAGGCGCAGGACAAGGGCTGTGCACGGCTTTGTAGGGCTGTAAGCAGGGGCTTCAGTAAGGGGTTCACACGGGTTTTTATGAGGGTTGCGGTTTTTTTTTGCAAGGGTTTTCAAGGGTTTTTGTAGGCGATGTCTCTGATTCGTCTGGTTTCATAAGGTTTCAGGGTGTTTTATGGTCCCTCTTTGCACCTGTCTTACTTCTCAGAATCACAGACTGAAGGATCCGTTAATGATTCGAGGAGACAAAAAACCAACTACCTTCCAAGTAAAGAGTACACCTGAAACTGTTTGTTGTGTCATAAAGTATATGCCTTCATTATTCGGAGCCCGTGGATGTGGTCAGGACAAAATCTCAGAATCCCAATCAAGTCTCACGATTAAGCCTGTTAAGGCCTGTTAAGCTGTTGAGTGGTTTGTCACGCGATTATGCCAACTGTTGATTCCCCCCGCCTCTCTTGCTCTCAACCAATCCTAGACCCAAGCAATGCTTCCGCAACCTCTGCTATAGGGGTCGAAAGAATAAGCAATAATACCACCTTTTGGTCCCTAATATGAGTATAGTATTAGAACATACTCCAAAACCCTTTTCTAAGTATTTGCGCCCTATATTCAGCCGGTCTTGGAGGTTTCAGACTCTTGGCATCCAGGGTCTTTGGCTTCGGGATGTAGAGTCGATTCGCGACTCAACAAACCCTTTTTCTGAGGAAGAGATTACGAGAAATCCCATCACCACACTAAACCCTTAAGCCCTAAGCCCGAACCCTCCCCAAACCTTAGCGTGTATTGTGTTGTGGTCTACATGTCGGCTCCATGCAACTCCGGTCCACGGCCCCTCAGTGGGTTTAGGGGGTTTGGGGTTTGGGTTTGGGGTTTAGGGTCCAAGCTTCACGGCAATCCTCAAGAACACTTCTGTTGCGCAAGTCGCCGGAGCTTCATGTAAGACTGGTGCCCGTAGACTTTAAACTCACAACCTTCAGACCACCCAAAGGTACCGCAGGCTCACTGAAACCTAAGGTTTGATGGTTCAAGGTTAGCCTTAACCGCAGAGCCTGAACCCAAGCCGCCGGCATGAGACCCTCAGCAGCATGTCAAAGCTTCGCAAGTAGAGCCCTAGCTTCAAATCCGAAACCTCAACGTAGGGCCCTCTGCTTCTTTTCGCCTTGATCTGAATGGCACGCCTCCTGCAGCAGTGATGAGCCACTGACCCAGAATTGGATTCTGCTTCCGAGTTTGGCCTTGCAGCGTAGAGGCGTAGGGGCTTGCGGTATAGTACTGGGCTTTGGGTGGGTTAAACTGCCTTTCAGTGCTCAGGATCTATATGAGAGTTTCCGAAAATAGGGGACCCTAATCTAGGACCCTAAATAGTAGGATCCTTATTATAAGGACCCTCAAATAAAGTACCCCTAATTTTCGGAAACTCCCATATCGAGGTCGATATACCCCTAAAGCCTAAACAGCGCAGTTCTACAGGGATCAAAACCTCAGTGGTGAAGCCCCGATGCATCTCAATGTAGGGTGTACCCAGAGATCCCAATATCCCTTAATGAAGGAATATACCTTAAGCTACCATAAAATTCAGGCCTCTCTAATTTAAGGTATATATTCCTTAAGTAAGGGTTTTGGGATCTCTGGGTAGGGAGCTTGTGGTTCAGGGCTTGGAAGGACGGAATCCCCGCACAATCTGAAATCCAACTGAGCAGATGCAGCTGAGATATCCGGGTTCTACACTTCAGGAGGCATGTTTTTAATATGCAATATATGGGCCGGAATACTTAGTCATAGTATCCTCTCATAGCCAGCATAAAGATATGCCATCTTACACCGTTTAGTATAGTAACGCTTCGTAGGATCTACAAGGGAGAAATAGACCCCCAAACCCTCTACAAAGTGCTACGATCCCTACTTTACACCTCATAAGCAGGCATCCTCCACCGTGCATACAGGAATAAAGGAACCTTTCTAGAACCTTTTAAGGACAGGAACCTTAAAGGGACCCCTGCAAGGAGCGGTAAATCCTTAAAGGAACTCGAAAGGAACCGGAACCCTCGACCCTTAAAGGAACTCTTACAGGAGCTCTAAAGGAACCCTTAAAGGAAGATTCTTCACGAGGTTTCCCTGGGCCGCACCACTGGGCCTCATCCGCACAGCCATGGGTGCATGAGCCCCCCGCTTTCGGCTCATGGGAGGGGTTTAGGTTTTCAGACAAGGGTTCCCTGAAAGGATCCATATAGGTTAGGGGTTTAGGGTTTAGGGGTTTAGGGGTTTGGGGTTTAGGGTCTTGCGATTTGAAGTTTGGGGTTTAGGGCTCAGGTTGGGATTTGGGCTTAGTGGGTTCGGGCTTCGGGAAGCGATGGCTGTTTGGATCTTGGTAGGCAGGGTTGCCACACCTAAGGTGAAAGCCCCAAACCTTAACCCAATCAGACGCACAAAGCCCTCAAACCCCAAGAGGTTTGGTCTGGTCTCTTGTGTCGGTCGAGCCTGTAGCGTGTAGAAACTAGATTGTAAATCGAGCTTAGCTAGTAGTATGATATAGGGTGTTGGGCTCTTTGGTTTGCGAGCGTATCTGCTTTCGGAAGCTGCTAATTTTGCGGGAACCTCTTCTGGAAGGACACTACTCATGTGCCTACAGCATGGCCTAATTCAACCCTGAACCCCAACCACTACACCTCGTGTGTTGAGCTACACATGCAAGCATCTCTGAAGTGATTTCCTTAGTAAAGTCGAAAGAAGCACCATGTCTGACTGCGATACGCAAAGGACGGGTAGTATGGGGGTCTTAAATAGGTACAATAGGCCTTTGGGGTACATCGTAGTACATGCATTAAATTAAGTAACTCCATGGGACTCTTTTCACCCATGATTCCGCCGACCTCTGCATTACCAGTTTCGGTGAGGATAAGAGTTTAGACGCAGGGGCATGCATGTCATCGTCGCTGTGCTAGACGAGAGGCAACTGTACTTCTCCTAAACAACAATAGGGCCCACATGTGGTGAACGTCGAAGAATGTGCACAGACTGAGGCGAGAAATGGCAACAGGCGCTCGCTTTCAGTGCGGAGGGAGTTGCCCTAAACCCTAAACCCTAAACCCTAAACCCCAAACCCCAAACCCCAAACCCTAGCAAACCCTAAACCCTAAACCCTAAACCCCAAACCCCAAACCCTAAACCCCAAATCCTAAACCCCAAACCCTAAACCCTAGCAGTATCTCAAGGCCTAGGTCCGAAAAGCCTTTGAGCCTACAGCGAGATGGCTTTGACATTCTCACTTCAATGTCTCGGCTGCGGGGATGACATGAGCTTCAATCTCGAGATCTTGGATTCTTGGGTTTCTGGCAGCTTCGATTCAGGATTTGCTGAGATTTCCTCGTTGAGTTTTACAACCCTAAACCCTATGCCCTAAACCCCAAAACCCAAGAGAAAGAGCCACCAGATCTGCCTCTGAGGCCGCTTCAGCACCTGATGCCCACCATCCCTCAACTCCCAAGCCCCGAACTTCACAGTTCAGGGGTTTAGGGTTTAGGCCGGAATTCTTCGCTGTAACTGTCAAAGAATCCCGGAACCCCTGTGTTCTTGGTTAAAGGGACCCTCTTGACAAAACAATCCCCAACGCCAAGCCTGAACCCTGGTCTCGAAACCGAGCCCTTTGAAGGCCTACCGGTTTTCGTCGGATCTCGGTTCTCTTCGTCTTTCGCCCTGCAGCTGGGCCAAAGTTTGGATTCAGGTTTTGGGGGTGTTAGGGTTTTGAGCCTAAGGTGTAGGGTTGCGGGCTTAGGCTGAGGGGTTCCGGGCATAGGGTTTCGGGTTTCGGAGAGCAAGAGCCATACTGCACGGTTTTGGAATGTCTAGTTGCTGAAACACTACCTGGCATTGCCATCATACTTGCTAACTGTTGCTGGTACTGCTGCTGCTGTCCCTGCTCCTACTCCTACAACCCCCTGCCCCTGCTCCTGCTCCTGCGGTGCTCCTTTTCCTGCTGCTGCTGTAACTCTTTGCGCCGAAAGTCCAATCGCAGGCTCGCTGCGCGTGGCCACAGCTCCCCAGCTTATCAGGTTGGTGTGAGGCATTTCCTTTTGTTGGAATGTATGGACCTAGGGTTCAAGGTTTAGGGCTTGGGGACAGTTCGCGGCAGGCTTCTCAGGTTTGCAGGCATGTGTTTTTTTTTTTTTTTTTTGTGTGTGTGTGTGTGTGTTGTTTAAATAGTTTCCAAAATTTGGGGCTTTTCAGGAGTTTAGGGGTTGCTAGTTGGCTCGACTAGCCGGCAATTTATATTATTATACTGTTCATTTCCGGATCTGTCCCGAGGGACTCCCAGATGCCCAATCGTCTGGAAGTGTAACTTGTTACAGTGTTTCAATTATTGCTCTGCTCGACTATCCGGCAATTTACATAATTCCAATTGCACCATACGCACCGTTACGTACAGCAGCAACAACGTCAGGTCTGTTCAATCTTCATTTTTGAGGGATCTTGCTCTTGCTCCTACTCTGGCTCTTGCTCCCACGCTAGCTTGTGCTCGTGCTCCTGTTGCGTCTCTTGGTCTCGCTCCTGCTCTTGCTGTTGCTCGTGCTCCTACTCTTGCTCGTTTTCCTGCTCTTGCTCTTACTCCTGCTCTTGCTCTTGCTTATTTGCTCTTGCTCTTACTGCTGCTGTTACTTTTGGTCTTGATTCTGCTCTTGCAGTTGCTCCTGCTCTTGGTTTTGCTCCTGCTCTTGCTTTTGTTCCTGCTGTTGCTCTTGCTCTTGCTCCGGACCCCCTTAATGCAAATTAGGTCTCAAGGGGCAGACAGGGATGATTTCGGGAGGATTGGCCCCAAAGTGTTTTTATTATTAGAGGGTTTAATAACTGGGGGAGTGGACTACTAGCCACGAAACCCGAGCAGATCGCAGAGGCCTGAAATCTCTACACTATAGTCCCTTTCTGCCATCAGAATATGATGTGTTTGAACCGAAAACACCCCGAACCCCAAATCCCTAAAGCCATAGAGCCAGCGTGCGGTTCGGGTTCAGGGTTTAGACTGTAGGGCTTCGCGGTGGTACCCTGCAGCCTCGGGAAGCCCTGGGTCAAGGCTAAATCGGACGCCCTTACACCGAAAGCGCGGCGCTGCAAGGTAGAGGCTTCAATGGTTTAAATAGGGCTGTGGTACTTCTATAGTGTAATCATGCAGGGGCTAGGAGGGGATACTTAGGTCGAAGTATTCCGACCAGTTTAAAAACAAGTCCTGTAAACCCAGAACCCAGGCCGGCTAAGTGGGTTGAGCAAGAGCCGAATGGATTTAGAAATAATCTACTACATTATGCCATACTGTCCTCTAGCCTACTATAATTCACTATAATCCATTATAACATGCTATAGTAATCTCGTAAACATTTTTTAATTGCTATAATGCAGGATTTAGATGCCGGGGTACCGCCAAGGTTGCAATTACCTCAGCAGTCCGTGCAGATCGTTGGCGAGAGGCGGCTTGGACTTCAGGGATGGCAAATTTACTATCTTCGAGTTTAAGGGTTTAAGGTTTAAGGTTTAGGAGTTGAGGATGTAGGGATTAGGGTTTAAGTTTAGGATCTTCGGTTTTTAGGGTTCAGGGTTTAGGGTTTAGGCTATAGGTTTAGGGTGTATGGTTTGGGGTTTAGGGTTTAGGGTTTAGAAGTTTCAGAAAAGGGTGCAGGCACAAGGTCTTTTGCTGCTATCCGAAAGATAGTAGAGTATTGATTCAGACTTCTAAATGGGGGCTGTTTTATTCCATGGTTCACTGCTCCTCGCTCGGTACCTCAACCTGAACCCGAACAACGCGCTTCTGTGACTGGGTCGGTACCCCCCCCCAAAAAAAGTCCTGCCCACTGCACCATTTAGCACAATGACTTATGATGGTTCTCGGTTCCTTGCTACTGCAACGAATCTGCTTGTGACTGGGCTGTCGGCTTTACGTCGCCTTCTTGAATATGCAAACTGGGCGTCCGACTACCGATGTGGAGATTGTGACTAAACCATGAGAACGGTTGTGACTGGTATCCATTGCATCATCCGAGCATGACTATGGTTTCGCTGTTACGGATTGCTACTGGTTGGTCTTCTGCAGCTAGGACGGCTGCGAAGACGACAACGACCATGCTGATAGCGCTGCTGTTGCGGCTGCTACTACTACTGCTACTACTGCTACTACTACTACTGCTGCTACTGCTGCTACTGCCACTACTGCCACTGCCACTGGCACTGGCGCTGGCACTGACACTGGCACTGCCACTGCCACTGCTATTGCCACCCTACCACCACTACTATTACTACTACTACTACTACTGCTCGTACTACTACTCGTACTACTACTCGTACTACTACTCGTACTACTACTCGTACTACTACTCGTACTACTACTCGTACTACTACTACTACTACTGCGACGACGACTACTACTACTTCTGCTACTACTACTACTACTAGTACTGCTACTACTACTACTACTACTACTACTACTACTGCTACTACACCACCACCACCACCACCACCACNGCCACCGCTGCCGCCGCCGCCGCCCCTGCCAGCAACACCACCACCCCCACAACCACTGCCGCCACTACGACGACGACTATGACAACGACTACGAATACAATATCGATACGACTACGACGACGACGACTACGACTACTACTACTCCGTCTACTCCTGCTGGTGATGCTACTGCTGTTGCTTCGGCTACTGCCAGCACGAATTCTTGTACGATTTGCAGTTCTGCACGACTCTCTGCCTGTTGGCTTGCTTCTCGGAGTCAGGCCAGAGTCAGGCCAGTGTGTCCAGAATCGCTGTCGGCATCGCATTTTGCCTTTGGTCCCAGTTCTCAGAACGATAGTGGATGTTGTAACTTTTGGGCTTCGTATCGGCTCAAATGTTTTAGACCTCACGAACAGTACCCTAGCACCCTTCCCCCGAACTTGAGCCACAACCGGAATTCCTTGGATCCTAAACCCTTAACTCTAAACCCCTAAACCCTAAACCCGTCCTAACAGTGTCCCAACCCTGCGCTTGCAAACTGTCTTTCTGTCAGGCGCTGCAGATCTTCCATGAGGCCGCCCTTTAAGCCCTGGCTCTGGCTAGCTATAGGGTTGCTTCAAAGGGTTCCTCCGACACAGCGGAGCCGGAAACCGTAATGGCCTAAACCTCAAACGGATCAGGGCTGCGGGGTTTCTGAACACCTTGTATCACCTACACCCTGAGCCTTAAAATCCTAAACCTGAAGTCCTAGACCAGAGTCCCTAATCCTTGGCGCAGTTGGATGCTGCGCCCAACTTGGTGGCGAGCGGCGCCGCGCTCAGCGCTTGCGAGAGAGGCCCGGGGTCGATTTCGACTGTAATGAGTTTGGTTTAGGGTTTGACGCCACCTTTGGGGCTGAGAGTTTAGGTCTAGGTTGGACGCCAGTTTGTTTGTGTGTGTGTGACACTGTGTGTGTACACGCCTGGACATGGCGTCTGCTCGTGAGCAGGGGGTGCAAGCAGCTCGTTCAGTCTTGCACCAACGAAGACACTGAACAAGAGCTTGTGATATTTAACGGGATGCCGTTGCACGTACCTGCATGAAGGCCGCCCCAATTACCCCAAAACAAAGCTGTTGCTACCACAGTTGGCCTCCAGTGAAACTGCACGGTTACTGCAATCTGTCTTTGTCTTGTCTGGTCCTGTCGGTCTTCCTTCGCATCAGCACGTGCCGAGCCAAAGTGTGTGTGTGTGTGTGTGTTTAGGTTTGGGGGTTTAGGACCGGGTTTAAGGTTTATATAGGTTTTGGAGGTTTAGGACCGGGTTTAGGGGTGTACGGGTTTAAGACCAGGCCCTACAAGTTTCTTTTGTGAACTTCCTGTCTATTTTAGGATGTTGTTCGACCTCCGTTTGGGTCAGTCAAGCAATGTGCTGCGGCTCGGTATATTCCGGGCATGTGTGTGTGTGTGTACACGCCTGGACATGGCGTCTGCTCGTGGGCAGGGGGTGCAAGGCACCAACGAAGACACTGAACAAGAGCTGGTGATATCCAACGGGACGCCGTTGGACGTACCTGCATGAAGGCCGCCCCAATTACCCCAAAACAAAGCTGTTGTTACCACTGCTGGCTTCCAGTGAAACTGCACGGCTACTGCAATCTGTCTTTGTCTTGTCTGGTCCTGTCTGTCTTCCTTCGCATCAGCACGTGCCGAGCCAAAGTGTGTGTGTGTGTGTATGTTTAGGTTTGGGGGTTTAGGACCGGGTTTAAGGTTTATATAGGTTCTGGAGGTTTAGGACCGGGTTTAGGGGTTTAACGTTAGGTTTTGGGGGCTTAGGGCCAGGTTTAGGGGTTGAAGACCAGGCCCTACACCTGTTTGTGTGTGTTTTGGAAGCTCTGAGCCGGGCTCCACTGTGAGCAACGCCGTCTTTCGGACCTACGGCTGTGTGAGGTTGTTGGGTTTAGGGTTTAGGGTCAGGCTTTGAGGTTGGGGGTTGGGGATCTGCTTACGGAGGTTTGGGCTTTAGAGTGTTGGGTTTAGGCTTTAGGGTTTAGGTTAGGGACGACGACGCCTACTACTACTGCTGCTACTTCTAGCGCTTCGACTGCTGCAACTACTCTTACTGCTACTGCTACTACTACTACTACTACTACTACTACTACTACTACTGCCGCTACTACTATTACTACTACTGCTACTGCTGCTCCTACTGCTACTGCTTCTGCTGCTGCTACTACTACTACTACTGCTCCTACTACTGCTGCTACTGCTGCTGCTACTGCTGCTGCTACTGCTGCTGCTGCTGCTGCTACTACTACTACTACTACGACTACACCAGCAACAGCAACAGCTGCACCACTACTACGACTAGTTCTAGTACCTTCTAGTCCTACTGCTGCTGCTTCTTCTACTGCTACTGCTGCCGCTACTCCTGTTTATAATTACGATGCCGACGGCGACTACTACTGCTTTGCCTGCAGGGCTGCGCTGGTTCGGCGCTCTGGATCTGCTCCGCGGGCACCGACCGGAACGACTCGGCAGCTCGGAGAGGGTTTTAAGGTTTAGGTAGGGAGTGGGGGAATGGATCCTTATAGTAGTCCCTAATAGGCCCTATATAGTCCCCAATAATAGTCCCCATAATCCATTCTCGCACCAGGGAGTTGGTGGTTAGGTTCCGGCTTTAGTGTTGAGTGTTTCGGACTTAGGGCTTCGGGTTGCTTGAAGGACTATGGGACTTAGCAGGTTCAACCAAGTTGACATGTTCCACATGCAGGTTGAGGCAATATAGGGGTCGATTTAGATTGAGTGTTTTGTGGTACATCGTGGTAAAACTATACAACGACTGCGAAGAATGCAAGGACTAGACGCCCGAAGCTCGGAGCATCATGGTCCCGGTGGCTGGCAGGTAAAGTTCAGGAATCCGAGCTCATTGCGCTTTTGTTTCGCTTGATGGGTAGCACAGTGAAGGTGTCGGAAACCGAGCCATCACAGGGACTGCCCCTAAACCCTGAACCCCTAAACCCCTAAAACCTAAACCCTTACACCCCTAACCTATACGCTGAAACATGTCCTAAGTGGCTTGCCATGAAGATCTTACAAATAGGTACCCTTGACAGCTGAAGCCCCCTAAACCCGAAACCAGCTGTAAACCCTAGATCCACAATCCGAATAGAAACCATAGAAACCCACATAAAAACTTTGTAAAGCTTCTGAGGAACCCCTGAAAAACCCTTAAAACATCCTACAACTCTCATTTAACCTTTAGAAAACCTGTACAGGAGCTTATGCTGAGGTTCCGTATTACATTTACAGTATAATGTAGAATTTCCCTAAGCCTTATTCCAACTATTAAGGCCCCAATAGTAGCTCATTGAGCCTCTGCCGAGTTCCCGACGCCGTGAGCTACGGGGCACCGATTTCTGCCTGCGGGTCATTGGGATGGCAATTAGGCTTTACCTTTCATCTCCAGAGGCTGTTAGCTCCTTTGAGAGTTCATGCTCAGGGGTTCTAGGTGTAAGCTTCAGGGTTTCAGGTTTGGGACTTACGGTTTAGCGTTGCGGGTTTCGGATTTTGGGTTTCAGGGCTTAAAGGAGATCTCGAACTAAGGGCTGTATTGCGACTTCCTTGAACCAGAATTTTCGAATTTTGTCTTCATCTCGTCTAACTTTAGATCTCTAGAGTATAGGCCTGCTTCAGGGGGCTCGGAAACGTTCGGGTTCGTAGGTGTGGGCTGTGCCTTCGTTTGCTTTTCACACTCTTCATTGGTGATGGTCTCAGCTGCTACCACAGAAGGCTACAAGGCCAAGGGCGCGGCTCGACAATAGCATCTATGTCCTATGTTTTCGTTGGAGGTTAGTGCATTCCGGTCGGTGTTGTCTCACGAACGCTCCTTCCTACATCCTAAACTGTAAGCAATGTCAGGGCCTATACTGTAAGGGGCTGTACTATACTAGACTATACTATTCCGTACTATATTATATTTTACTGTACTAGTGAAGTATCAGACCATACCGTACTATACTGTCCTGTACTATACTGGACTACACTGTACTATACTGAACTGCACGTTACTGTATGTACCATACTGTACTGTATTATAGTATACCATGCTCTCCATACTATACCATACTATCCCAGACTATACCGCACTATACCATACTATACCATACTCTGCCGTACTATGCCGTACTATAGCATAGTAAACCATACTATACCATGCTACCCCATACTACACCATACTATACCACTAGCATACTCTACCATACTATGCATTACCATACCATGCTTTGCCATACTAATCCTTACTATGCCATACTATATCATACTATACGTTACTCCACTGCACCATACCATACGATACCATGCCATGCCGTACCATCCCCTACTAGCCCATATATACCATACGCCACGACACGACACGATACGATACCATACTACTATGGCATTGGCCAGAGCTCCAGCCTTTCAGGCGACTTCTCTTCCGGGGGGCAGATATGGAGCCATCAGCCTCACATAGAGGCCCTGAGCGCAAACTACTCTTTGGGTCCCCCAGCATTATGAACCCCCCCTTTGCAGCCTCGTATGTGTGTGTGTGTGTGTGTGTTTGTGTCTGTGTGTGAAGGATCTAGGCAGGATATGGAGATCGGGGCAGACTTTGGACAGTTTCTGGTTGTCCAATGTCATGTCCGAGCAGAAGCTACGAGCCATAGGAAGTTTTGCTGGGCCCAAGTGAAACTAGCACGGCATCTGTCACTTCCTGTCTCCGACCTCTCTGAAGCGAAGGAGCTACAGGAGCCGGTAGTATTGCCCTAGAGGACCTCTAGAGTTATAGCTCAGAATACCTCAGTCCTTGGTTCTACGCCCGAAACTGCGCTAAGCACCACCAGCCTCAGGAAGGGTACGGCCTGGACCAGCTCGCTGTCCCTACTGCTGGACTTGGAGTGCCAGAAGGCCTACCTTCCGACCTCCAGCTTCAGGGACCAAGACGTTCAGCCGAAAGATAGGGGGATATTGATATACGTGCATGCATATATATATATATGTATATATATACATAAATAAATAAATCAATATATATATATATATATATATATATGTATATGTATATATAGTATACATATACACATAATGTATACATATATATATACACACATCATATATATATATATATACAGTACATACATAAATATGTACCCGATGCTCCGAGGTCGTTGGGACTTAAGCCTGAACCCAACTGAAGCCTTCCCACCGCCGCCCTATGGGCGAGGTGAGAACCAACGTCATCACACTCGCATCTGCCATCACCGGCTGTGAGAGGACGGGGCCAGCTCAGAGAGTTTGGGTTTTGAACTCGGGGCTTACTCTGGGGCCTCCATTATTGGAGTAGGGTTTGGGAGTCCATTACGGAAAAGTCTGGTATAGTCTAAGGGGACATTATTACGCATGGTTGACGGTTTAGGCTTACCTCGCGGCGGTATGGCATCACGAGTTGATGCAGTTTCCGAGTGTCGCATCTGCGTTGTACGGGACTATCCGTGCCTTCTCGCCGAAAGAAGCGTTCTGGAGCACTCTAGGCTCTAAACCCAATGGCAAGCAAAGGTCAAGTACCAGGTTCCATAGGAACGAAGATAATCATTCTACGTATTGCCCATGGGCCGTTTGCAAGTAATCCTAATGAGCCTCGTTTGATGCCTATAATCCATTTGCTACTACTTGGGGTTTTCCTTGGTTTTCGGCTTCAGGGGATCAACTTTGGGGAGTCAATTCTAGCAGCGCGGATAGCAGCGACCAAGAGCCAGGGGATTGCTAAATAGCTGTGCACCGTTTGACTCAGCCTTCGATTTTGTCGTACTTCACTACAACAAGTGGGTAAATAGACCCGAAAGGCCTCAGGCTTATATATAGCTACAAAAACACAGACAGACGGATATTGATTGTGTTTATAAGATCTCCAAAAGCATCACCTTTAGTGCCCCTGGCAAACTCGACGAATAGGCTCTTGTTGGTGTGCTGCAAGTGTGTGTTGAGGGTTTCAGGGCTTGGGGGTTAGGGAGTTTCAGAACCAATGCGCCCCAATATCCATTCTGAGCAAGAGGATCCTTGCACAAGAATCCGCAAAAAAGCGGGGGTTCGGGGTTTAGTGTCTCAATTCTACGAACCCCCCTCGGTTGCTGAAGGATCGGGCACTGGAGCGCCGGTGTCAGGCGCGGTGCGGGTGTGGGCAATGTTTACTTCGAAGCTTCCAACCAAGGCGAAACCTGGTCGTCGACGATAACCTCCTAGGCCTCAGCCCCAAACCCGACAGCCCTAAACCCTGAACCACTAAGTGCTTCAGAAACCCTTGCAACCCCGCGTCACTCTTCAAGGTTCAAGCTTCGCCGGGTCCTTTGAGATGTTTCAGGTTCTGGGCTTCAGGGGACCTGTCCATACGATTGCAGGTTTTGGGAGCTGGTACTGATCATGGTGCATATACAGAAGAAGGTCCTGTTTTTGAAACTTGCTGCATCTAGAATAGCACGGTAGTACTGCAACACTCTTATAGAAGCACGGTCATGCGATCAAGACATGTCATGCGAGGAGAGTGGAAGATTACAGTACGATGATACTTGTGCGAAGTGTTTCGAGATAGCATACCGCGTCTGGAAGCGGCGTTCAAGGCTGAAGTCTCGCGGTGTCCGGGCTGAGCGCCAGAAGGGATGCAATGTGCAGCTGTATAGATCCACGTCGTTGCTTTAAAGAATCTTCTGCGGTTGACAGCAGGATGACTCCGGAGGCTTCTGACAGTGACACGGACGAACCTCTGCTCACAGTTTTTGGTGCTCGAGCTATAGCCTCCTAGACATAGAGTGTCATCCCGCTTTCTAGAACCATGGCGGAGTACAAGTTGGCAGTGGATTCCAGCAAGAAGGCCACCGAGCTACCGCTACTGAGGGTCTGCGGCACTGTGCAGCAGAATCCCCACATGCGTGCCTTCTGGGCCAGCACAATCTCTTTCTTCCTTGCCTTCCTGGGCTGCTTCGTAAGAACTTACTACGACTCTGCAACATTGTCACTTTTGAGTTCAGCTCGTTTCGACATTCAAGGTACACTGATATCTGAACTCCTAGTTACGCACTGTTTAAGCCGCCAAGGCTGGTTTGCCCTGGCGCCTTTAGGCCTCGAAGTTGCGACCAGCATGGGGACGTGCGAAAACCAGCTCTTCCCTCCCACGGACTTCCCAACACGACCAGCCTACCTGAAGTTCAAGAACCTGAAGAGTGGGCTGAGCTATTGCCAGTATGGGGTCGTCAANAGCATGGGGACGTGCGAAAACCAGCTCTTCCCTCCCACGGACTTCCCAACACGACCAGCCTACCTGAAGTTCAAGAACCTGAAGAGTGGGCTGAGCTATTGCCAGTATGGGGTCGTCAAGGAGGACGGCAAGCCGATCGATTGCCAAGACGTCCCCGCAGATGTGGTGAGCGGCGCCGGCTCAACCGCTGAGGAGAAGGAGAAGTACAGGCCCCAGGTGCTCGCAAAGTGCGTGTGCACCCCAGGCACAGAGTGCAAATCTGTGATAGCGAACGCTGGAGTGGCCTCGGTTGCCTCGACCATCTTCGTGAGGGTAGCCTTGGGGACGCTCTTGGAGCGCTTTGGCCCCGTGACTTGGCAACAAGATCCGCTTCCCGAACTTGCTAATCTACTAATCATTACAACAACCGGTCAGCACCCCCAACAGCAGCCATTGCTTGAGGTGAACGTTCAGTGCGGCTTGATGTCCTTTGGGGCTTTCTGGGTGGCCATGGCAGCCGCGATTACGGCTCCATGGAACTACACACTGATCCGCTTCTTCATAGGCACACGGGAGTGGAGTGACCATAGCATTTTGTAGTAACAGTATAGTGATATTAGAGTAGTAATATATTACTCTACTATTACAGTAATATTGTAGTAATATTAGAGTGTATTACACACCGAAAAACAGGGCGGGGGGGGGACCATCGTTACCACCACCTACTACTACTTCTGCTCCTGCTCCTGCTCCTGCTCCTGCTTCTGCTTCTGCTTCTGCTTCTGCTTCTGCTTTTGCTGCTGCTCCTGCTTTTGCTCCTGCTCCTGCTCCTGCTACTGCTACTGCTTTTCTACTGCTACTGGTAGTGTTACTGCCAGTAGTGGTACCAGTTCTAGTCGTTGCTTGTAGGAATTTGCTACTGGTACCGTTAAGTAGTAGAGCATTCTCACTACTAGCGCATCGTCATCATCCTCATCGCCACCCTCATCATCATCATCATCATCGTCATCATCATCATCATCATCATGACGGTTGGTATCAGCGGCTATCACCGTCATCATCACCTTGTCCATCATGCTTTTCATCGTCATCGCGGTCAATTTCATGATGGTTATCATCATCGTCGTCATCATCACCGTCGTCATCATCATCGCGAGCACAGTCATCGCCAGCATCACCACGATACATCAATAGCATTATCGTCATCGTCTTCATATTCTCTTCAGGATCTTCACCATCATCATAGTCTCGGCTTTTCTGCCATTCTTTAGAGTATCATTGCCCGTGTTACCAACATTTTGAACACCGCAATTTTGAAGTTACTTCATTCTGATGGCAAACCTCGTTCTATCTTCATCCCTCGACATGGATGAGTATACGTTCAGTGCTGGTCCTGCCTTCCCCTTTCTTCGCCTGCCTTCCTTGTTCCGGTAGGCTGCGCTGGCGCCACTTTCGTCACCAATCAGTTCTGGTGCTCGCTGATGTTTGCACCCAACGTTGCCAGAGCTTGTTTCATACGGACACGTTCTCCTTCTTTCGAATGTTTCAGGCCCCAAAGAGCGTGTAAGCCGGTCTTTAACAACTGCAGGTTGTTGGCACGGCCAACGCCACTGCGGCCGGTTGGGGCAACCTGGGCGGCGGCGTAACCCAGCAGCTTGCACGCGCTTCACAAACTTTTCTGCATTTTGTTCTCGAATCCGGATATTGGTCGTTTATATAAGTGGCTGAGGATTTTTATGATGTCGGTACTTTTCAACCCTATGGTGGCCTCCGGGATGGAGCCGAATGTCGCTTGGCGAGTCTCCATGGTGGTGCCAGCGATCATGTTCGTGATTTGCGCCATCTGCATGAAGCTCATGATGCCCGGCTGATTTTTAAGATGTGTTCGCTTGGCTTTGGCCGAGGTTGTTCGATAAATTGACTGAACAAAAGCATCCGTTCTCAGGGCTAAGCCAAGGTGCTGGGATATGCCCACGGCCCGCAACTACGATCCGGCCGTGACCGGCAAGACACAGAAGCCTTCGATGTGGGACTATGTTGAGGTGCTGCGTGACGTTCGCGTCGTGGTCATGATCTTCCAATATTCCGCATGTTTCGGCACGGATCCCCGTCTGCTCAGTTTAAGGTTTCCGAGCACATGTGTGCCATTGTAGCCGCACCGAAGTCATCAGAGCAAGATTTCACACCTTCGTTCTAGCATGGAGAAGGTGAGCACACTCCTGCAACCTTGCGTTTAAGAGTGGTTTGTGTGTGTGAAGAACTCGCAAAAAGTGCCTGAGCTTAGGGCCCATACTTGGCTTAATGTTCTGCCGTTGCATGTTTGCAGCGTGTGAGGAACTCGCAATGAACAATCAGTTGGCTACGCATTTTCGGACGTACTTCCAGATGGATGCAGGTGCATGCGGATTGGGCAGTAATTGATTTGGAATCCGCTTCTCGATGCGCGTGGACATAGACTCAAATGTCGAAACCTGCGCGACAGGTGATGCCAGCGCGCTGGCGGGTGCTTTCGGCCTCATGAACCTTTTCGCAAGATCCCTGGGAGGCCGTGTTTTGAACTCAAGTCGTGTCCGACTGTTAAGCTTGTGCTGTTGTTTTGGAGGCATTAGCAGCGATATTTGCTTCAAGTACTTCGGCTTCCGCGGCCGCATCTCGGACCCATTCGGTCACATGTTAGGGATTGGTGTTTTTTAGTGCAGACGCGGAATCTGCGGTCTTTCGACGAGACGAGGCATTTGGGCTCAGTTCCTGGCACTCTTCTTCGAAGCTATCTTCTTGTTCAGCTTCGGAAATGCGCTTTTCCTGCCAACAAGCAGATGATGATGATGNTGCGGTCTTTCGACGAGACGAGGCATTTGGGCTCAGTTCCTGGCACTCTTCTTCGAAGCTATCTTCTTGTTCAGCTTCGGAAATGCGCTTTTCCTGCCAACAAGCAGATGATGATGATGCTGATGACGGTGATGGTGATGGTGGTGGTGATGACAATTCAGGTGGACAATTCGCAGCCTTGGTACGTGGCCTTGGCAGTCTTGGTTTGCTTCTCGCTCTTTGTGCAGATGGCTGAGGCGGGCCCCGCTCAGCAAACCTCCGGGTATGCTGTTAGAAGGATAACTTTGGCGGGAATAGCCTTTCCGACTAGCCTCTGAGGGCACCTCCTACGGCATCGTGCCCTTTATGAACCGGAAACTTGGATCAGTGCGGTCATGGCAGCAACTCGTCCTCGTGATTCATGGTAGGAGGTGGCGGCATGCACACGTCAGGAAGCAACTCGCAGTGGTGTCCGCGCTTGTGGGTGCCGGTGGAAACCTCGGGGCAGTGACACCCGGCGGCAGGCATTCTTGTAACGGAACGGACGAGGGCCTTTTGATGAGGCGGCTGATTCCGAGGGATAGATCATTTTGCTCCCACATGAGGCCTTCTCTGTCTCTCAACCGGATTGATCCTTCAAGTCTGCCATGTAGAACCGCGTCTCCCCAAATTACAAGACCGATAAGACTGGATCAGGATGATCAAGAATATAGAGTGTCCAGGATTGCTGGCTTCTGCTTCTACAAGCCGATCCAGGATGCCCTGCTGCCTTTCCAGGCAGGGTCGAAGTTCAAGACCGATGTTCGTCTTGGGGTTTGGGGTTGCTCCAGGGTCGCCGGTAAATGTTGAACTTCCATGTGAATGGCGTAAGCGGCACCGCACCACACACCGTCACTTGTGCCCTGGTGCAGCCTCGAAGTTGGCGTTTAGACCCATATACAAGCATCATGCCCGAGTCATACCCCTGCTCTGTTCGCGGACACTGTTCAATCTAGATGCCCAGCACTGCTTTAACAATCGTGGGACCCGCATCCTTGTAGCCAAACAGACTTAACCTGACTCTTGTGAATCGTTACTCAGGGACCTTAGGCTGGGCTCCCCCGTTGGACAGGTCCATGCAGGCTATGTCATGTTTTGGGCGCTGCTGAGCCCCTGCTACTACTGGTCCGAGATGGGTGGGATGTTCCACGGACCGGCACAGAGCGTCGAGAAGGCCAGGGGCCTCACGACCAAAGCGGATCCTTCGGTTCTCTTTCGGGTTGAAGATTGGCATACACTCATAATCGTGGGTTCAGGGTATGTGGAGATTCTGCACCATTTTCTTTCGGCAAGGCGGTAGGGCAAGGACACACGGGAACCAAACAGCTGGGAGACGTAGGTATGTGGGCTGTCAGGGTTGAGTGGGCAGTGATGCAGTGGCAGCTGGAAGTCTGAGCTTTGCAGGGCAAGACCCAAAGCGGCGACTACGAGTCTCACACGGAGTCCGAGGCCACCACTGCAGCCACCACCGAGAACTGCATGTGAACTTTACAGGAGGCAGTCTGACCCTCGAGGTGAAAATCATTATGCTAATTCGATTGCTCAAGCCAGTTTTGCGTGGTCGGCCGGTGCCTTAGCATGGAGTGCAATGCACCGGCGAGTTCAGACAGTCCCGCCACTTGGCAACAGCCGTGCGCCGGGCCTGCCAGCTCTGCATAGTGAGTGCCAAGCACATGCCTTGGTTGCGACCAGCAAACAGACACAGAAAATCTACATATGCAGACAGGGTTCCTAATGAAGAGCCACAGCCGTCAGCATTCGTGCAGTTTGGCCCCCGAATCGCAAGGCCAAGCGGCTTGGTAGGTAACATCAATTCAATGGCGCAAGCTTGTTTGGGATTAGTCTTTTGCAAATTCGGTTTCGGCAAGCCGTCAGTGCTTGTGCCCAACAAACTCGTCATGCCCAGTTGCCAGGCTTCTCGACGACATGCATTGCAGATCGGTGGAGAGAAGCTTGCTGGCACTTGCAGCCTTTCATAGAAATTTAAACCCCAATTCTCTTGTCGCGCTCAAAACCGAGGTTGAGGTTTTTATGCGCCAGGTCGAACAACTAGTGGTTGTACTGTATCCCGAATAATTAGTAACTTTATAATCAGACTATGTTATACTTCCCACATGGCTTGACCCTCGCGCCAGGAAGTACCTTAACCCTACGTAACCTACCTTTTTAAGGACTTATATAAGGAAATCATAACAAGGAGCCCTAAAAAGGTAGGTTCCGTAGGGTCCAGGTACACCTTCAGCCTGAAGCTCAACTCGCTTGCCAGAGTTGGAGTTTGCAAAGGATGTGACCCCCGACTTGTTGCTTTTGGCGTACCGTTCCGAAGTGATTAGTATCAGAACAAGGATCTGGGATATGACTTTCGACAAGTACATGAAGGAAGTGAAGTATGTAAAGAGGCTGTTCTGCTTTATTAGGATCCTTCTGAGATCGTTGTTGCCGGGGCGACATATCCTCTTTGAGACCTCGAAAGAGATTCGTCTGAACCCTAAAACTCCTGAACCCTAAACCTGCTAAGGCTGCTAAGGCCTATTTAAACATATCCAAGCCATAGACCCTAAACATTAAACATCCATAAACCCCAACCATCCCTAAAGCCTAAAAAAACCTAACCATCCCTAAACCCTAAAACAAAACTCAACCATCCCTAAACCCTAAACATCTTCAAGCCATGAACCCTAAACATCTTCGGACCATCTTGAGGCAACCTGATCGCCCACTGTGCCGCGATCTCGGGAAGCGAGAAGGGTCGAGAGTGGAAGGCTCGGATCTGGGCCAGTTGAACTGTTTTTGGTCGAGAAATTAGGGCGGGATTTAAGTTTTCAGGGCTTCATAAGGGTTTGACCCGCAGGGTCTAGTACAAGTAACTGTTGAAGTTTTTTTTTAAAATTAGTGGTGTTTAAGGGTTTTCAAAAGTGCGATAAAGGTGTTATAAGGGTTTGGACAAGAGGGGCTTATAGGCTTTACTCTTGGTCTTGGTACCTTTAAAAGTGTTTCAACCTAGACATGTACTAAGGGTTGCAATAAGGATTTCGGAAAGGGCGTTGTAGGGTTTACCATTGGCGCTCTTTGAAATTTGGCAGTAGGGCCCTGATCGCCAGAATGGGGTCTATGGTCCAGGGGTAACGGTTTGGTTCAGGGTTAACCCTAAAGACCCAAGCTCTTAAACCCTAAACCCTAAACCCTAAACCGTTAACCCTAAAGACCCAAGCTCTTAAACCGTCCCTGGGAAGGCAGCCTTGGCGTTGCTGGATGCTTGGGAGATGCAGGGTTGCCCCCTGCAAGCGCCTCGAATATATCTGGGAGGCTGAATAATTAGTATTCGTATTGGCTCCTTATTGTTCATGATATGATAGTGAGAACTTGTATTGTGATGGTTGCCCTCTTTATTCTTGTCATAGCTGCTATTATCATTATCAGCATCATCAGTGTTGCGAATGCTTACTGCATATGACTGGGTAGTAGTACCATCTTACTTGTCGTTACTTTTTATCACTCGTACAGGTTTGTCTACTATTGCGCTTACTATTCATTATCATTTATTAACTAACTAAGCCCGTATGTTGTATGATTGATATTTGCTTGATTCCTTGGATACCTTTTTAACGCTACTTGCTATTGGCTATGAATATTTCATGTTTACCCATGTGTGTATTTCTATTCGTTCCTATCTGTTAGGGGCTTGTTTCTTGTGTCTGCTGAGTGGTATTACGGGTTTGAGTTCAATAACATGCACCATCATTTGCAATTAGTCGTAGCTGCTTCGAATGGTTGGATATAGCTTTATCTATTTTGATTAGTTAGTCTTATCTGTTTCCATTGTTACTGCGTATTATTGTTCAGTGTTGGGTATTGAAATCTTTAGTAGTGTACTCGTTAATATGAGTGATACCGATTGCTGGTAATATTAGGATGTATTGCTTGTAACGATTTACCATTACTTGAAACTAAATGTCATTATGTTGAATGTTTCTTGTTATTACTAGTAATATTATCACTTACGAGTCTTTATGAGTATTCATTGTTTTCATATGTATTGCCATTCAGTGCTATTTACCGTTCTTTATTGCTGTTTATGGCTATGCGTATGAATACTGTTATTACGGCATAACATCACAAAAAAATCCTAGTCTGACTATCAGAGCCCGCTTATTATGATCCCAGTCTCTTTGGGGCCCCAACCTGCCAACTATCCCCGAGGGTCAAGGGCACTTGGGGTTCAGGGTGCTAAGCGGTTAGGGTTTGGAGGATTTCGGGTCTAGAGGGTTTAGGGCTTAGGGCTTAAAGGTTTGGGGTTTCCTAACATTTGGGATTCGGTGTTCATAGGAAAGCCCCAAGCTTGCCAAGGCGAATCCTCCATGTAACCGAGGTACTCAGCAGGCAAGGGGTCTCCAGGGTGTGTGAAGGGTGCGGGCGCATAAGCGCTGCACTCTTAACAGTGTAGGAATCCGAGGCTTTAGTGCGATGTTCAGAAAAAGCAGGGTTGTAGCGTCTGCCAGAAACTATTGTAAGTTGGACCAGACCTCGGGCAGCTGTCATCATTTTTGTAGAGGTCATCACTATCATCATGATGACGATGACGATCATCATCTTTGCCAACTCCATATCGTCGCGCCAACGCTTTTGACAGTGTGTCTGATGCCAGAAATTTACAATATCCTTCTGCAATATGTTGTATAATGTGGCCAAAGGCTGTACATACCAGTGGCTTGGGCTTGCTCGCATAAGGCATGAACGCTTGAGACAGTGCGTCACGTCAAACAGCCTTCCACAGTAAGTCGTATAAAGTGACAAGAACGCTGTAAATGACAGTGCTTTGGGCATGGTCGCAGCTAGCACCGACATCATCCCCCCGACCCCTGTATTCACCCCTCCCCCTACCCCTCCACCTCCCAACCCCAACCCCATGGACTCATCCGAAATGTGAAACCCCAGGAAAGCAACACCGCACGCTATGCACCCGCCGCCTTTCATAAGTGTTAGAATTCGTCATATAGAGAGGCCCGAATTTTTAGTGACAGCATCCCCTTCTGCTGAGAATTCTAATCAATGTACCGTGCAGCATTGGACAAAACCTTAGTCGAATCATAAGGCGGGTATCTTAGCGCCTCCATCCTCAGGCGAAGAGTGTTGTGGCCTACAGTGCGACCATGGCGGCTCTCATCCGTGCTGGGCGCTGGGGGCAGGCCTCACATCCTGCCCTTGTCACACACACGACAACATTCTATAATATGCAAAAACATACTATAATATAATGTAATGGAACATTCGAGATTTGCAGGTGGTTTAAAAGGTTAGGAGGGATTTGTTCTGCAGGGGATTGAAACCTTTGGACGGACCTTAAACCCCATTTCCGAAACTCTGAACGCCCCGCACCTCAGAAGGCAAAATCCTGAACCGTAAGCTGATTTGCCTAACACCCTAAAGCTTAAAGTCTGGCAACCCTGAATTTTAAAGCCTGTGCTGCAGGCCTTGGCACTGCTATCGCAAGTGCGTGAGAGGCGACTCGAAGGCACTGGGGAGCAGGGTTTTGGTCTTCAAGCGGCTTGTAAGGTTTCCTTGGATTTAGGAAAGTAGGGGCTTAGGGTTTAGGCTGCAGGGGTTTCGGGTGCAAGGGTCTAGCGGTTTAGGGTTTCGGGATTTGGGTTTTCAGGGTTTCTTGGGGTTTAGGAGGTCTGCTGTGAGAGTCGTCTCAACCAGGCGTGTGCGCCACTTTCTACAGCAAACCCTATCCATCGACAGTGCGTTACACCGTGATTTCGAAGCACGAGAACTCAACCTCAACCCGCAAAATGCGTGTACTTTCTAAAACGCACTCAATCCGTACTTTATTCCTAGTTACTAAACACCCTTCGAGTAGCGTTGAGACTGAAGTGTTTACAGTCGGTTGCCGTCCTGAGCTACCTTCAACTTAATACCCATGCGCTCCCCCCGAGCCTTGCAACGTGAATCAGGGTGCCCGCATCATGGAATGCTCATGCTGATCAAGTACAGAGCCCAGCACCAAACCCCAAACCCTAGACTCCGTATCTTGAACCCCGAAGCCCAAAACCTAGACCCTAGAAATCCTGACCTCGCTGTGCAGTGAGCCTCGTCACCTACAGCACCGCCATTTCCGCTTGCGAGCAGGGATCGCAATGGCAGCAGGCCCTTTCGGTGGACTCCGTGATGGATGCTAGGGATTTGTATAGGTCCGGATAATGCAGTTCAGCCTTCAGGGGAACGGTTCAGGTTTAGGGCTCCGGGTTCAGGGGATCAGGTTTACGGTGTTGGAGGTTAGTGTTTATTTTGGGTTTGAGGTTCAGGAAGGTTGTAGGAATCATTGTGCAGCAAGCGAAAACTGACAATCGAATCCACGTGCCCAGGTGGCGACATGTTTGGTGTAGAACCCAGCACAGATGACTGTGACGGTTACATCGCAACCACCGCCAAGCCTATAAGCCTCGAACTCTACATCCCGAAGCCTAAACCCTAAACCCCAAACCCTAACCCTAAAACCTAAAGTCATAGGGACCCTTAGGGGGGGCAGGGGGAGGGGCGGTAGGGGGCCTTAATGCCCATAATAAGGACCGAATAAGGCCTTAAGGAAGTATAGCCCCTCCTAAGGGTCCCTATGATAACGTGCCGAAGCCTAAACCCAGGAAACTGAAGCCGGAGCCAAATAGTGTTCAGCGCACCAAAAATTACCTATAGTCTCCATTGTAGTTCCTTTTTTTGGTTTAACCATTATTGTAGTTAGGATCCTATAAGGTAACCCAAAAAAGGAACTACAATGGAGACTACAGGTAATGTCAAAAACAGAAGTTCTAGACCCGGACCCTCCCCGAAGCCCTTTCTGCCCAGGCCAAGACTAAACTCCCCTGCAAGTAACATTTTTAGGGGTTTTAGGGGTTTAGGGTTTAGGGTTTAGGGGCATTTACAAACTTTTTCCTACCTGTAGCACCACAAAGCTTACCTTTGTACTTTCGGTTTAGGGGTTTGGGGGTTTAGGGCTTTTAGAATTCCGTAAAGGGCAGAACTTTTGGGGCTGCAGGTAAGCTCTAAGCCGTAAGCAAGCAACCACCTACAGCCCTAAGCCCTCAACCCTAAAGCCTGAAGCCTGAACCGTAAACCCTAAACACCGGAACTTAGAGCCCAAGCAGGCATTGGCCCTGCTGGAGGAGATGGAAGGCCAGGGCCTAGTAGTAGAGTAGGTAACCTTTAACCTTTTTGGGGTAGTATAATCCCTATATAGTCCTTATATTATGAAAAAGGTTAACCTTTGATTCCCCATGATACCCGACAAGTAGGAAGGCAACCTCTCTCGCGGGTTGAGCACCGGGGGTGGGGTTTGCCATGCGCTCCAGGGCTTATTGGCCATGGGGGGGCCCTGAATCTATGGTCGGTTTTCAAAATTATGGTCCCTTTTTGGGTCCCGAATATAATACGGCACCTAATATTTAGGGTACCCAAAAAGGGGCCATAATTTTGACAACTACCCATATCTTTGGACCATAAATAACAAGCCCCAAGCCTTAAGCCCATCATGGAAAGGTTTGTGCTATGCAGGCTCTTAGACCCAGGAAGGTCCCACAGGATGTAGGCGTAGGAGACGTTTGGAAATGTTTTTGCTTTCCTAAACCCGAATCCTAAATTCTCAAACCTCTAAACCCTAAACCCTAAAGCTTTGCACCCTAAACCCTTGCCTGTGGCCTCCACATGTCCTCACCCTGATCGTTATGGGAAGTGCCCGAGCGCCTGATGCGCTCCCGCGATGACTGGGGGCCCGTAGCCCTACGCCTTGTCAAAGGGCGTTTGTCGCAGTCGACACAAAGACTGTACGACAGCCACTGGCATTGGTGGCGATGATGATTCTGCCAGCGCCGAAACTTGTCACCATATCGCCACGTGATTCACTATCTGGAAGAAGAGGAGGCTCTCATCCTCGATTTCGTGTTGCACACCGCACTGAACGGACTTCGGTCGTACAATACCATCAAGGCCCCATCTTGCCGCCATAAGGGTGGCTTCCCTCAGCCGGAGCGCCGGGTGCAATCGAGTTTGGAGCTCCTGGGCAACGACCGTGATGGTCAAATGGGGAGCCCTGCACCCGCCTTACAGATTACAGTCACTGTGCAGGGTCTGAGGTTCAAATATGTTCGGCATTTTCATAATTTCCGAGTCGATGAGGCCCACAACCAGAACTTGTTAAACCCGAGATGCGGTTTGCGAAGTTGAAGAAAACCTCAGAATCGAAACCACAAGTCTAAAACTCAAGCCCTAAACCCTTAAACCCTAATCCCAAAAGTCCGAAAGCTAAGCCCTGAACCCTAAACCCCAAACACCAAACCCTAAATGCCCTTAGGCCCTAAACCCTAAACCGTCTGAAGCCTAAGGTAGAAAGCCCGAAGCCACGAGTCTCCAAAGTCTGAAATCCGACGGTCTAATGTAAGGGCCTCAATAATTACCGGGGTTTAGGGTTTAGGGTTTAGGGGTTCCTTATTATAAGTATAGTATAATGGGTCCCAAAACCTTAGTCTACTTATTAAGGCCCCTATATGAGGCCAAGCAAGCCCGAAAGCTCCGACACCTTCCCTAAGAGCCTTTGTGCCCAAATAGTATATGGGAGTTTCCAAAACTTCAGGGGGTGCCTTATCTTGGGGTTCTTATTGTAAGGATCCTAGGTTTGAGGCCGAAAACTGTCCCCTGCGTTTTCGCTGTTTTACTTCGTTCGCGAAAACCAAAGCAACACACTGCAATCAATGACGATAGCCCAAAACCAAAAAAAGGGTAAACAACCNGTTCGCGAAAACCAAAGCAACACACTGCAATCAATGACGATAGCCCAAAACCAAAAAAAGGGTAAACAACCCAAAACACAAAAACAAAAAAAACAAAGAAAACGAAAACACCAAAAAAAAAACCAAAAAAATCAAAAAAAACAAAACCAAAAAAAACAAAACAACCAAAAAAACCATTATTTCACTACTCTTCCAGAAAGGCCTTAGAAATATACACAAATGAGAGAGTTCTGAAATAATGTTTTTTTGGTTCTTTTGGTTTTTTTGGTTTTGGTTTTTTGGTTTTTTGGTTTTTTTGATTTGTTGGTTTTGGTTTTTTAGGCTTCCGACGACGATCGTATCAATTGCGGCGACTTTTTGAGGCGCATTGGCTACCTAATAGACAGTTGAATGAACCGCTGCGCGTTCCGTACTCAAGCCTAGTTCTATTTTCCGGTGACTCATATCTGCACAACAGTCGCGATTCATGACAAGTTTCCGTGCGGAAGAAGGTGGGCAGGATGGAAGTCTTACTTTTGATGAGGCTTGTGGTCAGATCAATGGCATGAAACTTGGCAAGGATGGAAATCTCACTTTCGCCGAGGCGTGTGCACTAGTACCATACCTACAACTTGTNATGGCATGAAACTTGGCAAGGATGGAAATCTCACTTTCGCCGAGGCGTGTGCACTAGTACCATACCTACAACTTGTAGTATTATTATTATTATTGCCACTACTACTACTACTACTACTACTACTACTACTACTACTACTACTACTACTACTACTACTACTATGTATACTATGGCTAATGCTACTACCATAGCGATTAGCTATTACTAGTTATATTATCGTCATATACAACATGCATTTATCTAAGTTGTTGTTTTCACTATAAACATCGTTTTATCGTTGCTTATTTTACTCCTAAATTATATACTTATATACACCTCTTATCTAATTCTATTACTCTTACTATTGATGTTATTTAAAAATAGTAGTTGTATTCGTCATTGTTAGATTAGTATTAAGTTACNATATACACCTCTTATCTAATTCTATTACTCTTACTATTGATGTTATTTAAAAATAGTAGTTGTATTCGTCATTGTTAGATTAGTATTAAGTTACTACTAATACAAACACTATGAGTAGTACTTCAAGTTAGATTTAGGTTGCTACGGGGACCATGAGTACTCATAATAGTAGTCGTAGTAGTAGTAGTAGTAGTAGTAGTAATAATAGTAGTAATAAAGGGATTGAATACAGGTATGGCAGTTTAATAAGTAATACAAGTTAGTTAACCGTTAAACTATTAATAATAACAATAGTAGTTGTAGTACGCAGTATTAGTANATACAAGTTAGTTAACCGTTAAACTATTAATAATAACAATAGTAGTTGTAGTACGCAGTATTAGTACCATTAGTAGTAGCAATAGTGGTGACAGTAGAAATAATAACAGTGAAAACAACCACTTGAAGCTTGAAAATGGAAGCAACCCTGCATAATTAGAAGAAGTACTATAGTGACATAATCAAGTAATAAAACAATATATATATATATATATAAACAAACAAATCGTTTCTAGTAGTACTAGTAGTAGCAATAAGTAGTGAAAAAAATAAGTATGATATAAAGTAGTAGCAGTAGTAGTAGCAGTAGTAGTAGTAGATATAATTTGTATAGTAGTTAGTCACTGACTGTTAGTAGTAGTAGTAGCAGTAGTAGTAGGAGAAGTAGTAGTCGTCGCAGTAGTAATATGAGTTAGTGGACAATAAATATAGTGTGATATCAAACGTAGAAGGCAATGAGTACATTTGAATACTATACGAAAAAATTGTAGAATTGAAGGAAATAGTATACTTAATAGATACTGATACTATTTGGTTGAGATATTTAGAGTTTATTTAAATAACATGTATACATCATTTTATACACAAACTCACATGANGTTCTTCATTGCATGACTATCTCTGTGTCCATTACACTCATTTCTATAAATCACTAATACTACTAATAATAATAAGAGTATTAAGACTATTTCAACCACTTTTACTAGTATTACTAACTGAACCAGTCAAATGATCTACGAATTCTGAAAGTTGTAAAACAGCAAAAACGCAGGGGATAGATTTCGGCTTTAAACCGGATCCTACTATTTAAAGTTTTATATTAGGGTCCCCTATTTTAAGAACCCTTGTGCCCAAATACGGTTGATGATATAAATCCTGCATTACCTGAAGGACCCTAAACTATGGGAATAATGGTATATTCCTTATTATGGGTAATGCAGGATTTATATCATCAGCCGTAGTATATACTCTGGCCTATGCGGGCATCTTGAACCCAAAGTATAATTTATACGATTTGGGAGCATGAACCCTCAGGGCTTACAGGGTTTTTAGGAAGCGATTGTAGCACTCTTCCAGGAACCCTAAACCCTAAACACGTATCGCTTCAAAAAACAGCCTCTGAAGGGGGACCCAGCAAGGAACCCCGGAACAAGAATGCCCCACTAAACCGCAAACTGTCAGGGTCACAGGGTTTAGGGATTATGGATATGGGTTTAGGGATTCGGGTTGAAAAGCACAGCCGGCCAGGATGCCGGCTCTCCCCGGATATCGCAGCCGTGAGCTCGGCGATCGGCGCCTGCGCGGAAAGTGAGTCGCTTTGGATGCACTGAGGGATGCTTTCGAGCTTCGGACTCTTGGGGTTTAGGGTTTAGGGTTTAGGGGTTTAGGGGTTTAGGGTTTAGGGGTTTTAGGGGTTTAGGGGTTTAGGGTTTAGGGGTTTTGGGGTTTGGGGTTCGGAACGTAGGGTTTAGGGGGTTAAAGTAAGGTTTAATTAGGGTTCGGAGTTTGGGGTTAAGGGGGATGAGGGGGTTTAAGATTTAGGGTTCGGGGTTTAGGTCTGCGGCTTCCGGGTCTGAGCTTTGGGGACCCTGCCAGGGTCCCTGAGAGAGCCGAGAAGGGTTCTGGTTTGCTTGTTATAGTTCCAGTGACGTAATTAATACTGCATTATAGTGTACTATAAGATACTATAGTATAGTCTTAGCATAATATGGAGTAGAATAGAAAACAATTCTATACAAAAGAGTATCAGTATCATGTTTTATAACCTCATTTCATACAATACCCCAAAAGCCCGGTTTTAATTATTGAGGCGCCCACATCACATGGTGCAGGTGGGAGCTGTCATTGTGCCTTTTCGCGAAGATGCAGGAACGTAGCGTCTTGGCAACAAGCCTTCCTTCGATTTGGGGGTCTCCGGGCTTAGTCTTCAGGGCTTATGGCTTCGGCATAGGGTTTACGGTGTAGGGAATGCAGGGTTTAGGGTGTAGGGTTCAGAGTTACATGACCCTAATATAGTACCCTTAAATAGTAGGATCCAAATTATAAGGACCCCAAAATAAGGTACCCCTAATTTTCGGAAACTCCCATATGAGGGTTAGGGTTTAGGGGTTCAGGGTTCGTAGAGATGCTCAAGAAGCCCGGAGCTCCATGCCTTGGGTTCCTCTTTGAGGTATCATCCTCCGACTACTAAACTACTACTACTACTACTTCTACTACTACTACTACTACTACTACTACTAGTACTACTAGTAGTAGTAGTAGTAGTAGTAGTACTACTACTACTACTACTACTGATTACTAGTAATAAATAATAATTAATACTACTGACAGTAATAATACTATTTGTTTCCGGGTCTATATTGGGTCTGGCTTTCTGAAACTTGAATGGGCGTCAGCGCGATCGTAGAGTTTCTGAAAGCTCTGAATGATGGAGTCGGGACGGAGCTACGATCTGGATTCGGGTTCCTGTGCAGCCTGTATGGGGTTTCCTTACAACATCTTTGCTAAATCTAAACTTAACCCCACCTCGCCCTGTCTCACACCCCCGCCCCTATTCTATGTTGTCAGTTTTCCCCTGTTTCATGGTACACTGTTACGCTGTAGCTCTCTATTTTGCTATCTCTTTGAATCTCAGTCTCTCTATCTCTCTATCCCATTGTCTGTCTATCTCTCAATCTCTCCATCCCCCTATCTCTATCTCTCGATTTCTCTGTCTCTGTATGTCCGTATCCCCTAGCTCTCTATCTGTCTATCTCTGCATGTCTCTGTCTCTCCATCTCGGTATTCCTCCATCTGTCCATCTCTCTATCTATGTGTCTCTCTGTCTCTCTCTCGCTCTCTCTCCCTCTCTCTTTCTCTCTCTTTGTATGTCTGTCTGCCTGTCTATCTAACGATGTACCTATCCAGCTACCTACCGACCTACCTACCTACCTGCCTACCTCCCTGCCACCTCCATATCTATGTAATCGAATCCCATCTAACCCCATCCAATGCATCTTAATCTCCGCTAGTCGCACCTAACCTAATCCAGTCTGTCCGCCTTCTTGCCCCTCCCTTGTCCCTGTCTGTATGTGTTATGTCTAACTGTGGGGGAAAGCCACATTTCCAACAGTACTCGAGCCAGCATGCCAAAGTGCAGTTCCGCAGGAAAACGCACGAATGATGAGACCTGCAGCTGAGGAAGTCGAGGAAGTGCAAATCACAAACTACTTGTAGGACGGTCAGAGACACAGCTCCCCAGGTCTCGAACCAGACACGCTGTCTTTCCTGGCGGTTCTCGGCGCATGTGAGAATGTATCCTGGCTCACATGCTAACTGCTACTGTTACTGCTACTGCTCTTGCTACTGCTCCTGCTTCTGCTCCTGCTACTGCTGCTATTTGTGGGACTCTGGCGGTCAGAGGCTCGCAGTCCGCGACCCCCCGAAACAGACATGAAAACCAAAACGGCGCCCAGAACAGACTGCTTAACGCGAGCCAGGTGGCAGGAAGATTTGTTGAAACGTGGTTCGGACGTTTATGAGTCTTTGGGTGCTCCAAAATGCGGACCCCTCCTGCAACTCCTGACCCCTAAGCTCTGCACCGCAACTACCGAATGATCAGCCTCCCTCACTCTCTCTCTCTCTCTATATATACATATATGTATGTATATGTATATGTATATGTATATGTATATGTATATGTATATGTATATGTCTATGTATATGTATATGTATATATATATATACATATGTATATATATATATACACATATGTATATATATATACATATGTATATATATATATACAAATCTAGAGAATCTCATGGGCACTCCTCATAAAAACGCGCGTTACAACCCTATCGAAGCCGATGCACTAAGCCAGCAAGGACTTCCAGTGGTGCATTGCACTGCAGCTCTTGGCCGACCTGGAAGGAAGGGGACTGGAAGGCCCACGCTTTCGGCTTCAGGGAGGCTTTAGGCTTTAGGCTTTTAGGGTTTTGGGGGTTTAGGGGTTTCGGATTTAGGCTTTTAGGGTTTAGGCTTTAGGCAGTTTAGGGTTTAGGGTTTAGGCTTTTAGGGTTTTGGGGGTTTAGGCGTTAGGCTTTTAGGGTTTGGGTGGCAGTTGTGCAAAGCCGACTGACCCTTCAACCCCAAGCCTTTTGCGCACGCAGGTTCCGTGCCAATCTACAGCTCAGTGATGACCTCCCTGGAGAAAGTAGGGCGGCTCGGGTCCAAACGTGGGTGCACTTTGGCAGCCTAAACCTTAAACCCAAAGGTCTTAACATTCCACCTAAGCCTAAGGCTTCCATCTAAGGATTGCGCATCTGGTGAATAAGCCGGAGACAAAATGGTGAGGTTCAGGGTACCCCGAACCTATTCAGGACACCCCTGCAACAGCTGAGGTCGCCAGGCTGGACGAAATATAAAAGCCTCAGTAATTACCAACATTATTCCTTAGGGCTCCTGGTTGTAATTGCAGTTTATTATACCCCCAAACCGCCCAAAACCCTGTTCTAATTATTCGGTGCCGCTCTATTCGGCTTGTAATGACGTGATGGATGGCCGAAGCCTTCAAGTAGATTCTCCGTCATGGGCCGGCAGCTGAAACCTTTGCGCTGATTGAGGGCCCGAATTCGAGTTTCGGACGTATGTGCTTATGGGGGGCGGGGGTAGTGTAACCGAACATAGAACATGGGAATTAGGTCGTTAGGTTTAGGGGTTCACGGTTTAGGGTTCTCAAATGCCAAAAAGACTCGGTGCCTCTTCCATCGCAGAGGCACTGGTCCTCGGCCCTGTCACTGCTAACCCGATGCGCCTTCGCACGATGCTCTCGGGGGGTTTTGGGATGCAGGGTCTATAGGGCCTAGGGTTTAGGCTGTTAGGGTTAGGGTTTAAGGTTTGGGATCTAGGGTGAGGGTTTATAGTTTGGGATCTAGGGTTAGCTTTTAGCGGTTTGGGCTTTGGGCTCTAGCGGGTCCAAGGCATTGTAGTGAAGCCAGAAAGTTGGAACCTGGGATCGTCATGAGTAGTGATGGGATTCCCTATACTTTGCCATAGGGGCATGGGTATAAGGCTTTTCCAATTTTGTGTCGGGCTTTTCAAAACGTTCAGTTTATCTCAGAGCTTTTTCAAGACAAGTAGCTATCTCATTTTGTTAAAGTGTCCGGTATTTATCGACATTTCGGAGCCAAGAAACTCTAAACCCGGTCCTGTTTCTCATATCTGAAAGCCTACCCCAAGATTGACGTTCTCTTCCCTCCAGCCAGCACGTCCTGGGAGGCGATTGGGACCCACTGGGATCGTTTACACTTTCCGTTAGCGTGCCGGAGAGGATCGGACTGCTAATTTAAAGTGCTTTTCCTGTTAACCCCAGATCATGAGCCAAGGTGGGAGTTTCCGACAATTAGGGGTGCCTTATTTTGGGGTCCTTAAAATAAGGATCCTACTATTCAGAGTACTATACTAGGGTCCCCTATTTTGGGAAACTCCCAGGTGACCAGCAGCACCTGACCACGGACCTCATCATCCAGAACGTTTTGGCCCTAAGTTCGCAGAGTTCCTTCTCAGGTTTCTGCTGGTTTTTTCTTCGGGAGTGCGAGGCTTCGGGGGATCTCGCGGGCCTCAGAAATCAGGGAATCCAAGGGGTTTAGAGTTGGGGGTCAACCTTTCGAGCCGTGCAGGCGTGCAAGGGAGATTGAGGAGTCTTTGCGATGCAGGTTTGAGATGCCAGGTACCCAGAAGCCTCGTGTGAGGTACAACGAAGACGTGCAGGGTTGGCTGTGTTATCGTCGTGTTGTCGTTTTGGCGTCGCCTTGTTGTGGTCGTAGTTGTAGTAAGTAGAAGCAGCAGCCGCGGCAGCTTGAATGTTCACAACCTGGGCAATCAGCCCGCAACCTACAGCCCTAAATCCTAAAGACCCACCCCAAACCCTTAAACTGAGACCCCTAAGCCCGAATTTTTGGAGGCCACAAACCTCAGCCTCAGAGACCCTAAAGGACCTCAACCGAAGAAGCCTTCAATCAATCCCTAAGCTTCGAAAAACCCTAAAAAGAAACGCCGTGCACAGACCACTAAGCAAAAAGCACAAGGTCTAAAATTCCTGACGAGCCTAGAATACGGCATAAACATCCTTGAACATCTTTCAAACTGAACCTGAGCCTTCAGACCCCTTATAGGCCCGACACTCGAGAGACCTCGTCTCTGAACCGGACATCAGTGCATGAACGGTTCTACGGTTGATGGACAAAATCCTGCATGACCCTAAGGACCCTAAACTATGGGAATTATGGTATTTTCCTTATTATGGATAATGCAGGATTTTGTCCATCAGCCGTAGTATACCTTCTAAACCCCTCTAGTAACCTTTTACCTTATACTTTCGCTTATGATACCGGCTCCACTTTGTGATATTCTCGTATATTGACGCTTATATAGGAACCCTGAATCCCAAGGCCCTACACCCTAAGCCCTCGTAGTACCCTAAACCCTTAAACCCTATATTTCCTTAAACCCTAAGCCGTTAAACCCTAAACCGTTACTGTACCCTAAGCCCTAAGCCCTAAACCCCGAAACCCCTGTAGCATCCTAAACCCTAAATGTAAAAATCCCGCAAAAAGGCGGCCCTGGGCGCCTGCCAACTTCGCAATGCCTGGTTTGCGGCACTGCTCCTCACGGCAGAGCTGGGACACAGGAGCGGCTGCTGCCTTGCGTTTCTCTTTTTTGGTTTAGGGTTGAGGGATTAAGTTCAGGGTCTAGGGTGAGAACTCGAGTTTCAAAAACTCGCATGTTGAAGGAGGTTTTTTGTAGGGAGTTCGTGTGAGCCTAGGAAAGTTCTAGAAGGGCATTTAATTTTGCAGGTCCTGATAAGATTATGTAGATGTTTGCAGGGTTTTCAAACAATAGAGTTAGGGAGTCACAGATTGTTGTAAGAGTTTACAGGTTTCAGGGGCTGTGGGTAGTTGTACGTAGCGGTTTGAGTCGGGGAACTTTTGTTGCAGTTACCTTATCTGAGCGACCCGACGTAACATGCGGGCCACGAAGCTTAGTCTGGGGGGCCTTTGCTGTTTACGTTTAAGAGTACGGTCTTAGGAAGCAGAGTGGGGGCTGGAGCATGCCAGGGAATGGGACGAAGTGATTAATAGAGACTATATTTACACCTAGGGCCTAGGTAATAGTAGCAAAACCTTTTGACCTCCCAAACCCCAAAACCCCCAAACGTCCAAATCCCAAGCTCTAAACATCCACAGTGAGGTCTTTGCCAATTTTTATGGCGAATCCCGAATTGAACGGCTGGTTGCAGTCTAAGATCGGTGCGTCTGATGATTCCAGATCTGCGGCCTGGTTGCTTACCGATCATGCGGGCTCCTGTTTGGGGTTTAGGGTTTAGGGATTTAGGGTTTAGGGATGTAGGGTCTGGGGTTTTGGGGTTTCGGGTTCAGGGATGTCGGGTTTAGGGATTTAGGGTTTAGGGATTTGGGGTTTTTGGGTTTATAGGGTGTAGGGTTTAGTGGACTTTACCCAAGACTACGCGAATCTCCAAGCTCCATGATATCATAGGGGCCCTTAGGGGGGTAGGGGGTAGGGGGGTAGGGGACTATATTTCCTTAAAGAGGCCTGGTTAAGTCCCTATTATGGGTATTAAGGCCCCTACCCCCCTGAGGGTCCTTATGATGATATCAGGGCTGGAAATCCTTTAGGTTCCTCCTGCTGGTCGTGATGATTAGTAAACCCCTAAACCCTAAACCCTAATCATTAGTATAATTCTTAAGGTGTTAGGGTATATTATACTGTGCTCTACGTTATAGTATAGTGTAATATACCCTAAAACCTTACGCTAGAAGTATTAATGGCTCTGGAGTTCCATGCGTTAATACTTTTTTCTTAATGGAACCATTATGAAATAGCAGTTTACACTTTTTCTCCCTGGTTACTTCAAAGTCCAGTATTAATGGACCTGTAACAGTACATTCATCAGGCCCTGTCGTGAACTTGACCGAGGTGTTTCGATCTCGAGGGGCGAGGGTTTCGGGTCCGCATGATTCCCCAACTCCGAGCCATACCGTAGGGTTGGGGGTTAACAGGTTTTTTTTTTGTAGGATCCTGACCATGAACTACAATGGAGATTGTAACCTAAACCTTGAACCCTACACCCTAAACCCCCAAACCCTTAACCCGAAACCCGAAACCCGAAACCCCAAACCCTAAACCCTAAACCTTAACCGTAGAGAAGTTGACCAGGACTTTGCGGCCCAATGTGTTGACCTTCAGCAAGGCCGTGTCCCTGCCTTTGGGGTTCAGGGCTTACTTGGGAGTTTCCGAAAATTAGGGTTACCTTGTTTTGGGGTCCTTTTTTTTAGGATCCTGCGATTAGGGTACTATCTTAGGGTCCCCGATTTTCGGAAACTCCCACTTGGATTTTTTGCATGGAAGGTCCCAAACCAGTGTTTTACAGAGAGGTCCACAGCGAGCACCTTTGAACCAAAAAATCTTGAGCTCCGCTCCCAAACCCAAGAGCCCGTCGTGAAAGCTAGCATCGATCCCACCCCCCAACAGCATGACTAACCTACGCTATACGCCTGCAGCTACCTTTCACCCAATCGCTACCGCCCGCCAACCTCAAACCCTGTTTGCCTCCAGCTGCCCTAGGTACGTCCTGACCTAGACACAACACCGTTGCCTAAGCCCTAAACCCTAAGTTTTAAACCAGAGCAACAAGTCGATGCAAGAATGCGAAGTTTAGGCGTTGACTATTTGTCGATTAGCATGACTACTTTTGATGTTACTGTTGCTCTGTCAGTATGATCATGAAGCCACTGCTCCCCGCGATACCGGCACAGTTACGATTGTGACCATGCTGATGATGACGACGATTTTAATCCTTGTGGGCATTGTTGTTTGTCAATCCTATTCTTGCTGTTGTTCCCGGTTGTTGTGGCTTTCACTGGAAATACTAGTAACTAGTACTAATAGCGGGTTTGGGGGGTATATTATATTGTAGTTGTAATAAAGAGCCCTCAAAAAATCTGTTCTAATTAAATAAGGCCCCTACATTATGTTCTGCAATGCCCCGAACCCCCCCCCCTCTAAAGAAGGCCTCTTATAGAAGCCCTTCTAGTAGCCCTTATAGTCGTCCTTATACTTATTACCCCAAGGGTCCAAGTACCCAATAATCATATACTCCAAAATCCTAACCTACATAACTACTATCCTAAAACCGAGTACCTGATTATTGGATCCTTTGGACCCTTGGGGCTAAGAAGACCCCTTATAGAAGCCCTTATAGTGGCCCTTATAGTCGTCCTTATACTTATTAAGGCCCCTACACTACGACGTTTGCTTCGTAGATTGATGCGAGGCTCTCGAGGCAGCAGCCCTTGGCCTCCTCTCTTCCGCAGCTCCGAGGATGCTCCGCAGCGCCCTGGGCTCTCGCTGTTGTTTCTTTCCTAAACCCTAGCTCTAAACTTAAAGGGTTCCTCAAGGGGCTCTATAAGGGATCCTGAAAATGTTCTATAAGGGATCTAGAGGGGTTTAGGGTCTACTAGGTTCCTGAGTTGGGTTTCTTGATCCTGAACATTAGGCAAAAGGGTACCGATGTTATTAAGGGGTTACTCAGGAACCTAGTTTCTTCTCTTTAAGTGCTGTTGTGGTTAAACCGAGCTTGCTAAACTGGTGGCCGCCTGAGCGGGTGGCCCCTCCATTCGGTCTTACAAGACTCCTTCATTCTTGTCAGCACCCCTTTGAACCCTGAACCTTGAGCCTTAAACGCTAAGCCGACTTATGAGCTCGCCCCAGGTACCGACGATGCGGCTCTTTTGCGCCTAGGGGAGCTGCTTGAAAGAAAAGAACTGCCCAGTGAGCCCGATGCTTCTTAACTCGGCGATGCGCTTTAGGGTTTACCTTAACCCTGAAGAACCTACCTTTTTAGGGTTCCTTATTATGATTTCTTTATATAAATCCGTAAAAAGGTGGGTTCTTCAGGGTTTAGGGAGATTGGGGCATACAGCATATTGTGTCTCAAGGATCCTCAGTATGTAGTTTGATGGACTATGGCATGGCTATTCCATATCTTCACTGGTACTGGGCTCTCTGGGACCGTGCTCTTATGACCGAACGATGAAGTGAGCTTCTGGCGTTTTGGGCGTACAGGTTGTTTTATGGTGTATTCCGTTTTTTTACGATTTTGATAAGGTTTGGTTAGGGTAGGGGTTTGGAGTTTGAGGAGCTTGGGTTTCGGGGGGGATTTCTCTTTCTGTTTAGCTTTGAAGGTGTGTGGGCTCGCGATCTCGAGCCCCAGTTGCAGTTCCCAGCAGCGGGGCGGCAGGGGCCGCAATAACTCCAAATGCTATTCCTTCGGGTTCCTGGCTACAGTTGTTAGTACAATAGAGATTGAAGCCCTTTTCTCACGATTCAGTCTCCAGCATACATCCCGCAGGAGTGGTACCGGCGCGAATGTGCCGATTTCGCCGCTGGCCCCTGGGGTCAAAAGCTGTGGAATAGCGGTTCTACAAGGGTTATATGCGGGTTTACCGGTCTGGTGCTTTACGAGATTAGGGTCCTGGATCACCTGAAGCACCCTAAACCCTAAACTACGGCAAGTCAGCGATGTCTTCTTCTATTTTCACGATTTAGTTTAGGCTTGAGGTCTTGCACTGCTTTGGGTCTAGAGTCAGACTTTGAGGGCTTGAGGGGCTTGGAAAACACCTAAAAAGGTACCTTTTTCCGGTCCGGAACGAAAAAGGTACTTGTTTTGGGCTTGAGAGGCTTAGTAGTAGTAGTAGTAGTAGTAGTAGTAGTGGTAGTGGTAGTGGTAGTGGTAGTGGTAGTGGTAGTAGAGTAGTAGTAGTAGTAGTAGTAGTAGTAGTAGTAGTAGTAGTAGTAGTAGTACTTAGTAGTAGTAGCAGTAGTAGTAGTAGAGCAGTAGTAGTAGTAGTAGTAGTAGTAGTAGTAGTAGTAGTGGTATTAGTAGTAGTAGTAGTAGTAGTAGTAGTAGTAGTACTAGCAGCAGTAGTAGTAGTAGCAGCAGTCGTAGCAGCAGTAGCAGTAGTAGCAGTAGTAGTAGTAGTAGTAGTCGTCTTCGCAGTAGTAATCGGACTATGAGTAAGACCAGGAGTAGGAGTAGGAGTATACAGGAGTAGGAGTAGAAGTAGTAATAACAGTAAACATAGAGATCGCGGTTCGGTTCGGTTTGCATAATTTGGCGGTTCGTGCGGTTCGGTTCGCGGTTCGCGCGGTTCGCTGCGGTTCGGTTCGTCGCGGTTCGGTTCCTGCGGTTCGGTTCGGTTCCACGGGCTTCCTGTAAATCCTAAACCGNCGGTTCGCGGTTCGCGCGGTTCGCTGCGGTTCGGTTCGTCGCGGTTCGGTTCCTGCGGTTCGGTTCGGTTCCACGGGCTTCCTGTAAATCCTAAACCGTAGGTACCCTTGAGTTGAAGTTGAGAACTGCAAACCCAGTCGAAAATAAAACTCTGCTACTCTGAATCCAACCACCCAAATGTAGAGCTTATAGGGTTTTCCGGATTTAGGACGTTTTAGAATAGGGGCCTTAAGAATGACAGCAGGTTTTTGGAGCATGTTATGGTATAACACAGGGATTCTAGGGGAATGGTCGTATTAATCATCAGATCCTCTACATCGCCCTGAGTACCCCTTGAAAGGTTCCTTTAACGGTTCCCTATAAGCCCAGAAGCATCAGCCGCGATTGAACTCGGAAGCCCTCAAGCCCGAAAAATCTCAAGCCCCTAAAAACATGTAAACCCACAAGCCCTACCACACCCTGGACCTTGCACCCCAAACCCTAAACCCCTAAACTCCTAAACCCTAAACCCCTAAACCGAGAGAGCGCGGGAAGTTCTTTGGAGCCACCGCAAACGCCATGGCTGCAGCATCCGCAGCAGAGGAGAGCTCAATGCTGAACAGTTGTGGGCTTAGAAAGGAGCCGAAGGAGCTTGATGCCGGCATCCGCCTGGTGCGCCTCGAGTACCTGATCGAGCTCTCTGCGTCCGGGAGGCCTTTGCCACGCTGTCAAGAGGCAGAAAAGGAAACTACCAGCTTAGGAGCGCCGGCGCTCGTAGAGAGCAGCGAGCTCAAAGAAGTGAGGATTGTCCCCAGTACCGCCCACATGTCTCTGATGCTGCGGCACCCAGTGCCCAGACGGGTCCAAGTCCACCTCGTCTCCATCAGCCACATGTGGGAGAGCATGCAGCATCCGGATCCGTGGAGG
>BGNK01001884.1:1366-19118 GCA_003297005.1 Symbiodinium sp. clade A Y106 | reverse complement strand
AGGTTCAACCAGAGCTTGGATGGCATCCAACTACCCAGCAGCCTGCAGAGTTTGACGTTTGGCGAAGACTTCAACCAGAGCCTGGATGGCATCCAACTACCCAGCAGCCTGCAGAGTTTAACGTTTGACAACGAGTTCAACCAGAGCCTGGAGGGCATGCAGCTGCCCAGCAGCCTGCAGAGTTTGACGTTTGGCAAGATGTTCAACCAGAGCTTGGAAGGCATCCAACTACCCAGCTGCCTGCAGAGCTTGACGTTTGGCCACCGTTTCAACCAGAGCTTGGATGGCATCCAACTACCCAGCAGCCTGCAGAGTTTGACGTTTGGCGAAGACTTCAACCAGAGCCTGGAGGGCATCCAACTACCCAGCAGCCTGCAGAGTTTGACGTTTGGTCATTTCTTCAACCAGAGCCTGGCTGGCATCCAACTACCCAGCAGCCTGCAGAGTTTGANAGAGCCTGGAGGGCATCCAACTACCCAGCAGCCTGCAGAGTTTGACGTTTGGTCATTTCTTCAACCAGAGCCTGGCTGGCATCCAACTACCCAGCAGCCTGCAGAGTTTGACGTTTGGTTATTTCTTCAACCAGAGCCTGGCTGGCATCCAACTACCCAGCAGCCTGCAGAGTTTGACGTTTGGTCATTTCTTCAACCAGAGCTTGGATGGCATCCAGCTACCCAGCAGCCTGCAGAGTTTGACGTTTGGTGATATCTTCAACCAGAGCTTGGCAGGCATCCAACTACCCAGCAGCCTGCAGAGTTTGACGTTTGGGTTTAGGTTCAACAAGAGCTTGGATGGCATCCAACTACCCAGCAGCCTGCAGAGTTTGACGTTTGGTGATTTCTTCAACCAGAGCCTGGATGGCATCCAACTACCCAGCAGCCTGCAGAGTTTGACGTTTGGTGATAGGTTCAACCAGAGCTTGGATGGCATCCAACTACCCAGCAGCCTGCAGAGTTTGACGTTTGGCGAAGACTTCAACCAGAGCCTGGATGGCATCCAACTACCCAGCAGCCTGCAGAGTTNAGGTTCAACCAGAGCTTGGATGGCATCCAACTACCCAGCAGCCTGCAGAGTTTGACGTTTGGCGAAGACTTCAACCAGAGCCTGGATGGCATCCAACTACCCAGCAGCCTGCAGAGTTTGACGTTTGGCAAGATGTTCAACCAGAGCTTGGAAGGCATCCAACTACCCAGCAGCCTGCAGAGTTTGACGTTTGGTGGTATGTTCAACCAGAGCTTGGAGGGCATCCAACTACCCAGCAGCTTGAAGAGTTTCACTTCACGCATGTTTGCCGTAGGCAGCTTGTGAGCGGGAGTGGCGCAATGAGTCGTCGGTTGACTGCATGAGAGTACACTGCATGCTGAGGGTTTCAGGTTACCCTGCCTCAAGCAACCCTCGTATAGTTCAAGAATGCTGTTTAGTTCAGTCAGGTATATGAAGTACGGTTTCCATCTGGGGGTTTTGTCATTTTATAAAAGGGCTCCTGGTGAATACTGGCGAGCGCATATTGTACAACCTAAAACCGAAACCCGACACTACAAAACCGTCCAACGCCGCTCAACCCTAAGCCCTGAACCTTAAACCCCAAACCCTATAAACCTTAAACCCAAAGCCCGAAACCTTAAACCCTAAACCCTAAACCATAAAACCTAACCCCTTAAACCCTAAACGTGAGACTCGGAGTAGTCCGAGGCCCAGGCCTCCACCATTGCCAACCGCAAGCAGATCGGGTCACAGTTCCTGGGCGAGGGTTCTCAATCCCTGAGGGCCCATGTAGCCAAATAGGGCTCTTCTAGGGGTTCCTTCAAGGGTACCATAAGGGTTCCTGTAAGGGGTCTATGGGGTCGGGGGTATGAGCCCATATAGCATATGCTTTGGCCTTTAAATAATCCCCATCTAGCTACATTGGGGCCAAAGTATATACTATTAGGGAATAGCCCACCCCCTCCCCTTCAATTTCGGGGTTTAGTAGTTTTGGGGGTTTTAAGTGTTTGCGGTCTAAATTTGGGGATGTAAGGAGACGTTGGCGGTTTAGGGTAATAGACGGCGCATGGTCGGGTTTAGCAGTTGAAAGCCTTGCCCAGAGACATTTTGAAAGTTTTTATGCAACAGCTATTGTCTCTCGGTAAGTTTCACGGGTGGAGTGTGTACGGCACTTTCTGACTTTCGGGCAGCATCCCAAACCCCTCTTGAACCTCCAGACTCCGAAGCCTAACCTTATATCCTAAAGCCCACAAGCCCTCCCCGCGGACCCCAAACCCAAAAGCATGAACCCTTAAATTCGTAGACCCAAAACCCTAAGCTTCGCCTAAGCCCATCAAGGGCTCACTTTATCTCGCATCGGCTGGCTCGCATCGCTGGTTGACATGCGCATCGATGAGCATCCACACTCGGGAGTCGCACTTGAAGCACTCACATCTATGTACGAACGATCCTTTGTTCCCTAAACCCCTAAACCCTTGTGCACGTCCAAGTAAGTTCCAAAGTGCTAGGACTCCGATCTTGGCGCACCGGTCTACATGGAGATTCACGTCCGTTCGTGCTGTGAACCCTAAACCCTAAACCGTATTGTAGTGACAACTACAGTGATCGCATCAGGCTTCTTCGGGCATTTGCGTGGGGAATGGCTTCGTTTGATGGTGTTATGATGCCACTGCTGTGTGTCTCGAGCGCGTGCCTTTCTGGCGCTGGAGACCAACGCTCGCACCTTTTCCAAGGTCAAGCATCGTCACCTAAATCGCACATGCGGTGTAACCGCACGATCAACGCTCCGTACGTCTCTCGGGTGCAGCACACAGGACGGTGTGTGAATGGTGGGTGTAGTTCCAAAGAGCTCCAAGGACCACTGCTCGATACGTGGGTCTCGGCTTGGCCCCAAGAACAAAACTCGGAATGTGGATCTCGAGTGCTGTTCGATGCGCTGGGCTGCAAGCCACGCGACAAGAAAAAGCAACGTCTACTTGGAGATTCGGTGCCAATATGTACTCTAGAACATACTTGAAAAGACAGCGTCCGCAACATATCCTGAAAATTGATCTTGAGCGACTTGGAGTCCAAAGTGTTCCCGCCACTGATGTTTAGTTCTCTGAAACAACGTCCACATTCGAGTGATGTGAATTGTCCCCCACCGGTGTGAGCCCTGCAGCCTACCCTTCAAGCTTAAATTACCCAGAGGGTCCATATACACTACATTATTATGGAATTAGCCCCTGAAAGACCATCCCCATTATGGTTTTGGGGTTGAGGGTTTAGTTTTTAGGGTTTTCCATCATAGTAGTACATATGGACCCTCTGGGTTAAGCCTTAGAGCCCTAACCGCTTAAGTTTCAAATGTGCACCTCAGGTACGGCGTTTCACCGGATGAGGCACATGGGAAGCGGTTGCGCCTACTGTAACCGTTTAGGGTCTAGGTTTGCAGGTTTTTTGGGTTCACGATTTTATGGTTCTCTTTAGTTTTGGGCATCGCTTTCGTTTTCGTTTTGTCTTTTGCAGCCTTTTTGTAGGATTCTGAACCTGTAATACTATATGCCTTGTTGTTGAAACGCTTCCGCACCCCGGGTCTGTTTGTTTGTTTGTGTTCCCATTTTTGTGTTGTGCTTTGGTGTTTCTCTGGGTCGGAGGAACAGCCCCAGCCAGCCCAAGACCTCGTTAATTAAGGAATACTCGCTGTTGCAGAACAGGACGCCCTTTATGGTCTGACAGATGCCTCCCTGGTGGTTTATGCTAAAGTTTAGAGCTGCTTTCCCGTAAACGCTAAACCCTCAAGTTTAAAGCCGGTTGTGGGTTTCGGGTTCAGGGTTGAACCCAGGCGCGAACCAGCTGGTTTGAGGCTGGAATTGAAATCGGGTTCCCTTCGCTATGCTCTCCCCTTGAGGGGTTTAGCGTGCAGACTTTCAGGCTCCCATACTGACTATATTAGTGTACATAGCACATATTCATTATTACTAGGTTCCTGTAGTACCCTTTTGCCCTTTTCATTTTAGGGTCCCCTTATGCAAGCCGAAGAGTAGCAGAAAGGGTACCCTTATTATAACGGGGGCCTATTCAGGAACCTAGGGTAGCTTCACAATCGATGAAGTTCCTGGCCCGAAGAGTTCCTACATGGAACACCAATTCGAGCCACCTCCACATGCCTAACCCCGAGAACCTATACCATACCAATGACACCACAAGCTCTTTACGATTCAGAGTTTAGGGTTTAGAGTCTTGAGCTTATGGTAAGATTCCCATCTTCCCATCTCTCGGCGCAGGCTGTGCATGCACGTGACGATCTGCGCTTGCCACCCTTTGTCCTCCTCCACCGACTTCCCAGCGAAAAGATGCTTGGCGCATGACGTAGCGACATAAAATAAGGCCCAAAATAGTTACCTATACTATTTGGGGGTTCCTGATTATAATCATACCTATACTATTTGGGGGTTCCTTATTATAATTGTGGAATTCCAGAGAAGGCTGTGTACAGCTGGAGTGCATTCCTCCGTTACTGCTGAGGTGCGCGGCTCAAGGAGTCGCGGAGGGCCTCACACCTTTAGTCATGTTCATGTAAACACAGNTGTGGAATTCCAGAGAAGGCTGTGTACAGCTGGAGTGCATTCCTCCGTTACTGCTGAGGTGCGCGGCTCAAGGAGTCGCGGAGGGCCTCACACCTTTAGTCATGTTCATGTAAACACAGCTAGAACCGCAAGGCGAATTGAGCCTAGCACTGACAAGGCTTGTGTTCTGCGAAAAGATTGTAGACTCCGTGTTCCTGTTCTCAATGGTCGGGCGTGAACCACGGAGCTAAGCTTTAGAAGACGGCACTTGAGGGGGAGAATGAGACCATCTAGCAACGAGGAAAACCCCAACGAGTTCGATGTGCCATCTGGTGAGACTGATAACGTGTTCAGCATGGATGGCAGTCAAAGCCTTCAACANCGGCACTTGAGGGGGAGAATGAGACCATCTAGCAACGAGGAAAACCCCAACGAGTTCGATGTGCCATCTGGTGAGACTGATAACGTGTTCAGCATGGATGGCAGTCAAAGCCTTCAACAATAATCATACCTACACTATTTGGGGGGTGCCTTATTATAATCATAGTATAATGGGGCCCAGAACCTTATTAAAAAATTATTTCAGGCCCCTAAAGTAGCACTCAGCAAGACCCTGGACCCTGGACCAGGTACGCTAACCCTTGAACGCAGAACTCTAGACTCTACTTGGACGTTCATGGGTAGTTATAGGTGGAGTTATAAGTCCCCAATTATGGGTCCTAATTATGGTTACCCTACTCAGAACCCCACTTAAAACTACCCTAAACTCAATAATCTCTAAAAAACCCTATAGAACCCTTAAAGGAGCCCTAAACCCCTATAGCCCCACTTAAAGCTGCCCATGAACCTTTAAGTAGACACGTGACAAGAAGACCCAGAACCTTTTGACGGTAGACCAACCGCATTTGGGAGTTTCCGAAAATTAGGGGTACCTTAGGGGTACCTTAGGGTTCCTTTAACGGGTTGCTAGAAGGGTACTATAAGGGTTACCTTTTTTGGGCTCTATCCGGGTTTAGAGTTTCCGAAAATTAGGGGGTACGGTCCTTATAATAAGGATCCTACTATTTTGGGTACTATATGTATTGGGGTCCCCTCTTTCCGGAAACTCAAATTTCAGGGTTTAGGGTTTAGGGCGTAGGGGTTTAAGGCTTCAGCATTTCTCTGGCAGGTTGCGTCGGAGATCCCTCCGCCTGGGGTTACTCTGAAAGTTTGCCAGACATGGTGAGTTGAAGTACAGCAATTCCTGAAGTTGCGAGGTTTAGCCCCGAACGCCCGGAAGCAAATCCCGACGACCAAGACACTAATGTAGCAGGTATACTTTGCTCGCTTCATATTAGGAGCAACAAAGGGATTTTAGTACTATATACATGTTCCGACACCTTTGGCATGCCCTTTGGTATTAAATTAGAACATTAATGTACATCGAAAGTGCGGATCCCCGACCAAGAGCCTCTGAAGCCCAGAACGCCCGGTTCAAGCCTGCGCAATCCGGCGACGTTTAGCGTTGAAGGTATGACTCGGAAGAGCTACGAATAGACCCCTTATAGTCCGATTATAAGTATAGTGTACTAAGTCCAAAAGTCTTGTTCTAACGACTTATAAGGCCCCGAGATCAGGGTTTGAGGGGTTTTCGTGCTCTCCAAGGCTCGAAGCTCTGACTTGATGGGGAAGTTTCACCGGACCCGCGCCATGCGCTGCCTTAGCTGAGGTCTAACCCTAAACCCTACCCATAGGCCCCATAGTAGTTCCTGTTTGGGGTTCATATTTAGAATTGTATAATAAGGTAATCCCAAAAAGGCACTACTTTTGGGCCTATGGGTAAGCCCTATGCCCTCCCTACATACACTTTTGTGCTTCCCAGTTTTTTCCTGTAAAAGGACCTAACTGACCCAGCTAGAGGAATTTCAGCAAAAAGACAAGGAAGGCCGTTGGAGAGTGTAGGTAGGCTTGACGAATTCGGGCTTACGTGGATTTAAACGTTTTGCTTTGGGGAACCCGGGCGTACTTAAGTTAAGATCCATGAGCTTGTGGGGGCTTTGAACGTTGATACGAAACTTGAACCAAAACTCCCAACCCTCTTGCCCAGAGAACCCAATACCCCTTAATTAAGGAATATACCTTAAATGATAGAGGCCTTAATATTATGTGTTAAGGTATATTCCTTAATTAAGGAGTATTGGGTTCTCTGGGTGATGTGATGAAATCCAAGCCGGCACCCTGACCTGCAGTGAGATCGTCCTCACACAAACTTTCATCACTGCGCAACGGTCAGGAGGACGAGGTGCCTGGAATAAATACCGAGTAGTCCAACCTATAGCCTGCTGCACCAGGATTTTGCGGACATTTCTGGTAGGCGTGTTTAGGGATCCACCAACTTGAGGCGCATATGGTTGAGATGCAAGAGATGCGGGAGGTTTCTTACAATTCGGGATCGGGGTGTCGGATCCTTAGAGCCTTACCAGGGTCTCCTTTTTTGAAGCTAAAACAGGACTCCTGGCGCGGGCTCCCTGTAAGGGCCGTTTGTTCTTTCTTGTGTCCCAAGACGAGCCCGCAACCTTGCGGCAATCCGTCATCGCTTCTGCTGCGAGAAGATCAGTCGACAGTCCTGGGGTAGATATTGCATTTAGCGTATTCTAAAAACGTGTACTAGGGTTGCGTTTCAATATACTTATACGACACTCTACTGTGTTATATTAATTATACTGTGTTATATGGTATGTTATTGTGTTCTATTGCATATGTGTATATTGTAGTATCTGACAGTATCTACAGTAACAGTAAATATTGCCGTGGTAATTTGTTATGGAGCACAACTTGATGCATTGAGTGGGACCCGATATACGCTGACATCTCACGTTGGCACCCGAACCGTAACGAGGAAGATTTCGGCACTAGAATTGAAACTTCAAACAGCCCAATTCAAACCTGTACACGCCTTCCTTAAATGCACAGCCTTTCAAAGCTCGTACATGTGCTATTGCGGTTGTTACGGCCCTTGTTTTGTAGATTCAGGTTTGTTGCGCCTTCGGGATTTCGGGTTTAGCGACCGAGATGTAGGATTTAGGGTTTCTCTCTTTTAGCTCTCAGAGGCCTGCAGGAAGTGGAAGATTCAGGCCCAGGGGACATCCACCCAGAGCCTCCAAAACCCCCTAATTAAGGAATATACCTTAAATCATCTAATATAAGGGATCCTATTATAATTTAAGGTATATTCCTTAATTAAGGGGTTTTGGAGGCTCTGGGCAGCATAGTTAGTTCAGAGTGCTGAGACTCTAGTCTGCTGTGGAGCCATGATTGGTACTGTTGATGGACAAAATCCTGCATGACCTTAAGGACTCTAAACTATGGGAATTATGGCATGTTCCTTTTTATGGGTAATGCAGGATTTTGTCCACCAACAGTACCACCCCTCCCCCTTGATAGCATTATCGAAAGGGTTGGAATATTGAGGTGCAGAATGAAAGTGAGTGTATGAATCAGGGTCAGAATTTGGGTCAGTGCTTTTAGACAGCGAGAGGTGTTTGTATTGCTACTGTTTTAGGAAATGTTCACACGTGTGTGTGTGTGCAGAGCCTACAGTCCAAACAAACGCATGTTGAGATAACTGTCCTCTGGCATGGGTTTGGGACGCAGGATTTACCCTGAACCCCGAACTCTGGACCCTGCCACACTCTTGATACCCTAAACATCCCCGCACCCTAAGCCCTAAATACTAAAGCCCCAAGTCCTAAACCGCCAAACTTTACATCAATTCAAAAGCGCTAAGCTTGCAATGCCCCATGAGCCCCCCAGAGATCCCAATACCCCTTAAGTAAGGAATATACCTTGCAACATAATATCAAGCCCCCTATTATTTGAGGTTTACAAAACCCTTATAGATCCCTTTAAGGAACCCTTTAAGGAACCCTTTAAGGAACCCTAGGGTATACTCCTTAATTAAGGGGTATTGGGTTCTCTGAGCCCTCGCATCCTTCCAGAAGATGTGCATGCCGAGGTATGCGGAGAGCCCAAAGTCTGAGGGGAGGCGCGCCGGTTGAAGGGCTTGGGGTTTAGGGTTTGGGGTTTAGGGCTTGGGGTTTAGGGTTTTACCGGGACCCAAAAGAACCTACCCCTTTTTGGGTTCTTTATTATGATTTCCTGCAATACGTCCTTAAACAGATCGGTTATTCAGCGTCCAGGCATGGTTCAGGGTTTGCGGGATCATTTCATGGTCAAATCCTGCATCATCCGTGTGAAACAAGATAGTTCAAGGCACATGAATAAGGCAATGAAGGATTCTGTCCATCAAGGGTCGTGAGGGTTACTGGTAATACACTTTCCAATTTTTCTTTTTCGTTTCATTTGTCAAAACAAGATAGTAGGGAAAAGGGCACCCTAATTATTAAGGGGTGGGGAACCTAGAAAAACCCTAAACCCTAAAGCTAGATAAAGAGAGTTTGGTGGTGAGGATCTTGGGTTTCCACTTTGCGGGCATATGCTCTGGGGATTAAGTAGGGCGGCCCCGGCTAGGATAATTCTAGCGTGCTTTATGATAACTTCGTACAAAAACCCTGGGGTCAGCTTTCTTTGGGGGGGGGCAGGGTTTTGAGCCCCCAGGATGAGGGATTTTAGGGTCATAGGGTCCTGGGGCTTTTGCTTTGCGGCCGGGAAGCCACCGAATCCCCGAAAGCAACCTACACTGTTCAGAATTGCTGCAATTCAGAACGAGGAACCCTAGCTTCGGGCAGCTAGTCTAGGGGCCGAAATAATTACCAATACTATGTTGGGGGTTCCTTACTATAATTATAGCATCAGGGGCCCCAACACCCCATTCTAGTTACTCAGACCCCTATATTATGGTACCCTTATAGTATCCCTGAAAGGAGCCCCTTAAAGGAACCCTAGTCTAATTATCAAGGCCCCTACACCACCTAAACCCTAAACCCTAAACCCTAAACCGATTCGCCAAACAGTTTCGGCCCCTCAGGGCTCCATTTGCATCGACGTTCCCCAAATTGGCGATGTCGAGGCATGGGGGTTTAGGGTCTAGGCTCTAGGGTTTAGGGTTTAGGGTTTAGGGTTTAGGGATTAATGTTCAATACCCCTTAATTAAGGAATATACCTTAAACAATGGGGGGGGGCTTAATATTATGTTTTAAGGTATATTCCGTAGTTAAAGGGTATTGGGATCTCTGGGCGGTTGCGGGCTTAAGGCTTCAAGGTTTGCGGTTTAGGGCTTATAGGGTTTAGGGCCTTTAGGGTTTGTGTCGTAAGGGCTCATCAGGACAGTGGCTAGTGAAGGTTTCGGTCGAAGGTTTGAGGTAAACATGTTTTTCACCTTCCACAGATTACGGTTCTGATCTTTGAACTGACATTAAGAAGAGATCGTAGTTGACAAGCTAGCGACACGAAGTAGAGAATTTAATCAGATAGTCGCCAGACTCTGTTGGTTTGTGTTGACTTTATTTTTGACCACTTCTGCCGTAAGTTTGAGGATGGAACCTCAGCTGAAAGCCTTGAGACTTACCCCTCAGATCATAAACTTGAGGTCCGAAGACCGAAACCCGTGGAAAGGGTTCAGGGGTTAAGGTTCAGGGTTTTCCCAAGCCCTAAAAACCCCCAAGCCGCTATAGATGCAAGCCCCAAACCGTTTGGCAACCCCAACAAGGTGTGCCCGGTGCTGGGATAGGATAGGTTCAGGGTTTAGAGTGTGCGATTTGCAGAAAATTTCGGGATTGACAGTTTGAGGTTTGTTAGCTTAAGGAGTTTGCCTTGCCATACCGACAGCCGCTGGAGTTTCAGAAAGGCTGTGCAGGGTTTATGATGGCCTTGCAGGCTTTATGTATGGCTGTGATCCAGGAATTCGGACAAGAAGACTATGCTGTTGTGGGTGTTGACACCTGGGACGCATATACATCGGAGAAGATGGTAGTAATCATTCACCCTATAGAACCCTTTGTGATATCGAGTAGGACTGCTTGGAGTAAATCCTTGTGCTTTAAACTTTGATCCCGTGCACGGTATGGTCTGTTCGTCATGAGTTAGTCTTTGTAATGAAGTGTGCATGCAAGTTCTCTTCACAACACTCATTTGAAGAGGCATTCTGGCCGCAGTATGTTCTGCAACCCCGAACCCCCCCCCCCATCTGACTGTCATCATGGCATCCACAAGGCGCAACCTGCAGACACATCTTAGGCTCCCAAAATGAAGATCTAGATTCTACGGTCTACATCTTGCCCCAAACTGATAAGCCCTGAGCTACGAGTTTAGGTTTGAGGATTCAGGTGAGCGAAAACGGTAAGGCAAGCAAGAACCTGACATTCCCTTCGCGGCTGCCATGGCAGGTCGATGCCAGACTTTAAGACGGCCAAGGCATACCCTCAGTAGGGTTCGTGTAAGGATTCCTTCAAGGCTTCTAGAAGGCCCTCTCTAAGGGGTCTATAGGATGATCTTCGTCTAGTTAGGGTTCAGTTTAAAGTTGGCGTGCTATCATTCAAACGCAAAGCCCGCGCCTCAAATCCTACGCTGAACCGAACCCAAGCCCCGCAACTGGGGCTTACAGGATTTATGAGGGCTTTGCGAGGGTCCTGTCCGCGAAACCCAGAGAAGGTGTTCTGTTTGCCCGAAGACCGCTGGCAGGCAGATCTCCGAGAACCCTTCAAGGCGCCTTTTTCCGTAGTCGTGCGTTGCAGGTCTAGGTTTAGGGGTTTTGGGGTTCAGGGTTCTAGGGCTTTGTCTGGAGTTTAGGGTGTAGGGTCTGGGGTCGCAGACTGAGGAACGAAGGTTTCATGGCTTAGGGTTGAAGGTGTGAGCAGCAGGTCGGGGATAACATGGTCTAGCTTAGCTGCTTAGCTATGATTAGGGAATTAGGGCTTAGGGCTTCATGAGTTTGGCCATGATGCCCGAAACCCCAGAGCCCTGAATCCCTAAACCCTAAACCCTAAACCCTAAACCACTGAAACCCAGAACCCCAAGGTCCTTAAGCGTAAACCCCGGACGGCCCTGTCTTAGGGGCCTTGGGTTCAACGTGCAGATTTCCACTTTGGGCTCCAGGCTGGGGTGTCCCGGCTTTTTGTTTTTGGCGTTGAGTTGCAAGAGTCCAATAAATAGATACATCCCAGAGGGTCCATATACACTACTATTATGGAATTAGGCCCTGAAAGACCATCCCCATGATGGTTTTGGGGATTTAATTCCATAGTAGTAGTGTATGTGGACCCTCTGGGCATCAATCAGAATACTAGAAGTGATGGCGCCACTTCTTCCTCGTCTTCTTCGGCTGTGGCTTTGTCTTCTACGCCTGCTTCTTCGATGAACCCGAGCTCAACGGCCACAGGTGGAACTCACCAACTGGACAAGGCATCGGAAATGGAGCATGCTTCCACCGCCAGTTTTGCGGATGGTCAACAGGGCACGACGTGTCGAGTCGCAGAAGCTTCGGGAAATTAGCCGGCGAGAGGCTGAGACAGCTGGACTTTAACCTTCACGATAGTAATCCTTATTGTTATTTTTCTGATTATAATGGCTACAATCATGTGGATCAGAGACAGATCTGCCAGAACACCACCATCCTACTTCCTGGTAGTAGAGTAGGTAACCTTTAACCTGCTATACTCCCTATATAGCCTGATAGGCTAACCTTTATTTCCCTTAGGATACTATACTCCTTATATAGCCTTATAGGCTAACCTTTATTTCCCTTAGGATACTGGACAAGTAGGTAAAAACTGACCAGGTAGACTCGCTTGGATGACAATGCCAAGACCCCGAGCCCGAATCCCAGAGCCAGGACCCTAAGCCCTAAAACCCAAACCCCTAAACCCTTAAACCCCTCAACCCCTAAACCCTAAACCCTAAACCCTAAACCCTAAAGCCTTAAAGCCCTAAAACCCTAAAACCCTAAACCCGTAAACCCTAAACCCTTGAACCCTAAATCCCTAACCAGGTGCCCTTGAGCAGCGGCCCGCTCACGTGCCCTCTTGGCTGTTTTCTCGTCTCGCCATCTCACTAAAGGTCAAAGCAGCGGGGAATACCAAGCCGTACCAAGCCCAGGGAGTTCAGCGTTGGGTGTTAACGGTTCAGGGTGTCGTGTGCAGTCTTGAGGTTCCAGTTTAGGAGACCCCAAGGCAGAAGAGTGGAAAATAGTGGTGAGAGTGCTTCAGCAAGCATAGGAGCGGGAAGGGAAACAGCACTAAAACATTTCATCTGCTTTCATCTGCACTTATCACCCGCCTTCCCCTTCCGCCCGAAGCAAAGCCCAAAACTTTCCCCTAAACCCTAAACCCTAAACCCTTCAGTTTTGGCTTCAGCCCAGCCCAGCGAGTTGGGTTTTCGGTGAAGGGCCCATTAGAGTCCCTAAACCTCGACTCTTCCAACCTTGACGACGGAACGACTGGGCTCTTGTGAACGCGTTTTGTTTAAGTTACCATAATAAGGAAACCATATTATTTGCTATAGATTGTAACTTAATTTAAATTCCTTAACAAGAGCCCAGAAGAGCTTTCCCATCTCCCCTTACACCGGTTGGGGTCACTGCCTGGGGGCGTGGTACTCGAGCTTGAGGTGTGTTCTGCTTGAGTGAAGTAGCCTCACACCCGTACATATGTTACATATATGCACATACACATGAATATGTATACCCCGGGGTATTCATTTTCATATGCATACGCATGTTTGTATATACATCTACATGCACATATTACATATATACATGCACACAGCAAAATTCAAACATGTGTGTCTAGGAGATGTCTGAGCCGAAAACAGTTCTTGCCTTCGGAAGTTCTGCGACGGCAGGGAACGAACAAAGGGTTCCTTGCTAGGCCTGAACACCCCTGCAACCTTGAACTCTCTTGTGACCCGAAAGATTGATGTCTTGATGCCTGAACCCTAACTCTGCAACCCGAAAATCCTAAACACTATCCGGAGCCCTAGGTACAGCCCTGAGTTGAAGCAGCTGAGATCGACCGGATTTTTCATGAAGTGGCTGCCTCGGATGAAGAATCAGAAATGCCAGCAGGCTTGTCAACGAACGAGTGCTTGAAAGTAAGGGCTTGTCAGGATTAAGGGTAATCCTACCTCAATGCCTACAGAGGTCCTCCATCTTGTAGGCTTCCTCCATCTTCTCGGCCTTGCACTTTTGTTCTCGTACCCTGAGCGCTACTTCATAAAGCCCCCCTAAAGGTCCGGAAAAACTAATTTGTGCATCGCAGCTCGGCCTGAACCCCATGCCCTGACCCTAGCACCCTAAAAGCTCTAGAGCCTCTGTGCTTCGAAACAACTTCTACAACCCTCATATAGGGGCCTTCATAATTAGAATAGGGCTTTGGGCCCATTATACTATAATTAAAATTAAGGAACCCTCAAGATAGGATTGGTAATCATTTAGGCCGCTATATCACGTGAGCTATCTGAGCTTCTAAAGGAATAGTACCCCATAATATTAATCGTAGAGCCTGAACCGCGTGCTGAACTAGATGCAGAGTTTAAGGTGATATTACAGGTGTTTTAGGGCTGAGGGCTTATGCTCCTTTCGAGAGTTTTCCATTTGTCTTTGCGTTCTGCTAATTCCTTGCCAACCAAAAAAGGGGCCTTAATAATTACCTATACTGTTTTGGGGGTTCCTTATTGTAATTATAGTCCCCAACCCAGAACCCTATTCTATTGACTAAGGCCCCTCTCTTAGGCTAGATTTTGCTGACCGTCTGAGGAGTGGGGGTTGACATTGGGTTTTGGGCAAGTTTAGAGAGTTTAGGCTGGAGGGGTTTCATGGTTTCCGGGGGGCTGCTCGGTTTGAGGATGGTTTTGGGTTGCTAGTTTGGGGGTTAGGGCTTTAGGGTGTGAGGGTCAGTGCTTTAGTTGTTAGATTTCTGTAGTTAGAGCCTAGGGTATGGGGTTAGGCTTTGATTTTGAAAACAGGGTCAGGGCTGGGTGTTGTAGGGTTTGGCCATGTGTGATGGAGGAATCAGACAATGCACACAACCCCTGAGACCCAAGCAGCCCAACACCCAAACCCGAAACCTTAAATCGTTAAGCCCAACCTCTTGTCTCAAAAAATGAACGCTCTTAAGCCTGAACACCTAAACCCTGAATCCTTTCAAACCTCTAGCCCTAAATGGGCCCTAAATGCTGACCCATTTTAGGCCCTAAGCCCTGAATCCCTTTCCCCCAAAGCCATAAATCCTGCTAGCCCGCACTCTGAATCCCTAAATCCCCAAACCTGCGCGAAATTCCCTTGACACTGACTGAAGCCCTCAAACCCCATCGATCATCCTAAGGATGTCGCCCCTTAGGGGCGAGCCGGACCCTGAGCATTGGGGTTTAGGGGTTTAGGGGTTTAGGGTTTAGGGTTTAGGGTATTGCGCTGGCGTGGTCCTTTAGGATGTGGTTTCTGAAAAGCCAAAGGGGGTTTGTAATAAGGGTCCTTCCATTGGGGATCTTGTTTTTCAATTTTCCTGTTTTGATCAGTGGAACGGGGTTTAGGATTTTGGTGTACTGCTACCTCTGTTTAGCATCTTTACTGGTGATTTTCGGGTTTGTGAGGGAGGCTTTCGGGGCTGGCGCTTCGGATTTGGTGTTCAGGGTTTCAGGCACATTGGGTGGCTTGGTTCGCTCTTGGGCTTCGGGACCTTAAACCTTAAACCACGCTACTTTGCAGTTCCGGCTTGAAGAGAGTTCCCTTTGTTTCGGGTTACATGGGAAGAGGCTTAGTTCTCAACTTCTAAAATCTTCTAAACTTTCCCAAAGGGTCCATGTACGCTCATCGGAGGCTCTGAGTAGATGGTTTTTTGCCCCCCAACAGTATATACTACCCATAGGCCCCAAAGTAGTTCCTTTTTGGGGTTCATATTTAGAATTCTATAAGGTACTCCCAAAAAGGAACTACTTTGGGGCCAATGGGTAGACTGTTACTTGAACCCTTTGGAGTTGCAGTCTTCGGGTTGCTAACTCTGGGAGAACGCTGGCGGGGCTTCTGTGGGATTCCAAGTCGTGTGAGCCCGATAAGCCCTAGAGTAAACCTCAAAGCGAGCTTGCTTCAAGTTTGCCACAGTGTGCCACGGCTTGCAGAGCACAGTGCATGGAGAGTTTCAGGAGCATGAGTTTGTTTGAGGTTTTCGGTTCGGGGGCAAGGTGTCTGTATGCTGAAAGCCTATGTTGATGTACCCTTCTCTTCGCCATTCATGTGGGCTTTGTTAAGCTCCATGCAGGCCACTGCACACCCTACATTGGTCTTACGGCCTCCGCAAGGCACCCCATGCAGTACGCCGGAAACCTTGCATCCAACACGGCCCTACTCCCTGCAGCTGTCCGAGGTAGCATCCCTTGTGCAGTCGCCTGAGAGGCCATGTTTCAGCACCCCCAAACCCTAAACCCTAGACACCAACTCCAGACCCCGAAACCTAAATACTACACCCTACACCCCTACACCCCTACACCCCTCCTACACCCCTACATCCCTACACCCCTCCTACACCCCTACATCCCACCCCTACACCCCTACACCCTAAACTCTAAACCCCTAGGCCACACGAAAGCAGGGGAGTTCACAGACGAGGGTTCCAGCGACTCCCCAGCTGTCAGACTGAGGAGTTGGGTTTGCTACGGTTTTGTGTTTAGGGTTTAGGGTTTAGGGTTTTGGGTTTAGGGTTTTCAATTGGGCTTAGGGTTTAGGGTTTAGGGTTTTCAATTGGGCTTAGGGTTTTGGGTTTAGGGTTTTAGAATTGGGCTTAGGGTTTTGGGTTTAGGGTTTTCAATTGGGCTTAGGGTTTAGGGTTTAGGGTTTTCAATTGGGTTTAGGGTTTTGGGTTTAGGGTTTTCAATTGGGCTTTGGGTTTTGGGTTTAGGGTTTTCAATTGGGCTTAGGGTTTTGGGTTTAGGGTTTTCAATTGGGCTTAGGGTTTTGGGTTTAGGGTTTTTCAATTGGGCTTTGGGTTTTGGGTTTAGGGTTTTTCAATTGGGCTTAGGGTTTTGGGTTTTGGGCTCATGGCTTCAGGGTTCTCAGAGGTTTGAGGTGCAAAGAGGGACACTTTAGGGTAGAAGTGTTTGCTACGCGAAGCCCCCCCCCCCCCACTCTCCCCCTTTTTTTCGATGCCATGTTTTGTGCGTAAGGAAGCCTGCTTGATTGGGCCCCCTCCATTTTCGGCAGCTGCCATGTCTTCTAATCCCTAATCCCTGAGACATCCCTAAACCTTAAACCCTCTTTTCTCTTCACAAGACGTGAACCCTTGCAAAGCCTTAGACCTGAAGATCTGCTTAAAGGACCTAGGTTTTCAGGCTTTAGGGTCGGGTTAGGTACTTACATACCCACAGAACCCAATACCCCTTAATTAAGGAATATACCTTAAATAATAGGGGCCTTTATACTATGATTTAAGGTATATTCCTTAATTAAGGGGTATTGGGATCTCTGGGTAGTTCTGTACAGTTACAAGTCATGGTGACGCCTTTTTGAACTAGTGGAGGGCTGCCAGGGCGCGAAGGCCCCGGAGCCGGTGTTAGAAATCCGCATGTTTCAGAATCGTTACCGTAGAAGTTATAGACATATCCCTGCTTCTACTCCAGCATGCCTTCTCCAGCTGACCCTATCTTCGGTACATGTCTACCGAAACCCCAAACCCTAAACCCTAAACCCTCCGTTTCACTGCTGGAGCTCGTTTCGCTTCGGCCCTGCCATATGACCGCGGCTCTCAAAGAAAGACGAAGATCCTAAAGCCTAACTATCGGGGCATGAATGGAAATTACCAATGCTGTTCTTGAGGTTCCTTATCTTGTTTATAGTATAATAATATACTTAGACCCCCCCAACTGCCTTCTAATATACCCCGAATACCCACTATTAAGGACCATCAGGGCTCTATTATAGGGCCATGGGGAAGTCCTGGTACCCCACAAACCCTAGTCTAGCTATTAAGCTTTCAAAGGAACCCTACATTTTCTTTCCATAGTACAACCTACCCCACAATCTTATTCTAACTGTTGAGGTATTGCCGGCCTAAAGTCCAAGAATCCTGAGGCCCCTGAGGCTTAAACCCAAGACGCTTTTGGGGGGTTGTGTTAAGGGCTTTGAGGTTTTAGGGGTTTAGGGTTTAGGGTCTAGGGGTTTAGGGTTTTGGGTTTAGGTTTATGTTGAAAAAACCTCCCGTCTCAGGTACCTCAGCTGCACATGTTCTTCGCTGCCTCTTTTCCAGAATACGGGTTGGGGGTTGACTAATTAAGTTTGATTTGTAACGGATGCTCTGAAC
>BGNK01001883.1:110497-124797 GCA_003297005.1 Symbiodinium sp. clade A Y106 | reverse complement strand
ATGATGCCTGGCTGCGCGGTCTTTATTTCGGTCCGGTACACCGGAGCAGTTCGGGCTGATGCTCATAATGCTGCATTGTGTATCTCGGTTTCGGTTAAACAGTTACGACGTTGCCGACTTATGCTCGAGATGCGTGCCTATGGAGCAATCAGATATATCAGCTAAGTCCCAGCTGACCCTCATACTGCTGGCTATGTGTCGGTCCAACATTTACGGGCGCTGGCAGATGATGCTCACGATGCGTGGCCGCGGGGTTTGATTTCGGTCAGGTGTACCGGAGCGGTCGCAGCTGATGCTCACGATGCTTGCTTGCAGGCTTGTTTCTGGTCCAATGTCTAGGAGCGGTCCTAGCTGATGCTCATAGTGCTTGGTTTTCGGGTTTTGCTTCGGTTACATACGTGGGAGCGATTCCGGCCGAAATCTTGATGTCTGGCTGTGAGGTTTTTATTTCGGTTCGGGCTAATGCTCATAGGGCTACGTTGTGAGGCTCGGTTTCAGTTAAATAATTACGGCGCCGACTGATGCTCGAGATGCCCCGATCTGGTCTGACATTCGGTAGCGGTCTCAGGTGACGCTCAGGAGGCTTAGCTGTGAAGTTTTTATTTCGGTCCGGTACACCGGAGCAGTTCGGGCTGATGCTCATAATGCTGCGTTGTGTGGCGCGCTTTCGATGAAATAGTTTCGGCATTGCCGCCTGATGCTCGTGATGCGTGCCCATGGGGTTGGATTGCAATCAGATACATCAGCTAAGTCCCAGCTGACGCTTATAATGCTGGCTATGTGTCGGTCCGACGGTCCAACATGTAGGGGCGCTGGCAGCTGATGCTTACGATGTGTGGCTGTAGGGTTTGATTCCAGTCAGGCATACCGGAGCGGTCGCAGCTGACGCTCACATTGCTTGCTTGACTTGGTTTCTGTCAGATATCGTGGAGCGGTCCCAGCTGATGCTCGTAATGCTTGGTCGTGGGGCTTTGTTTCGGTTACATACATAGAGATTCCGGCTGAAATCTTGATGTTTGTTTGTGAGGTTTTTGTTTCGGTCCAATACACCGGAGCGGTTCGGTCTGATGCTCATAATGCTGCGTTGTGAGGTTTGGTTTCGCTTAAATAGTTATGGCGTTGCCGACTGATATGCGTGCTCAGCTAAGTCCCAGCTGACGCTTATAATGCTGGCTATTTGTGTGTCCAACTCTTGCGGACACTGGCAGATGAAGCTTACGATGTGTGGCTGTAGGGGAGCGGTCGCAGCTAATCCTCACAATCACAATGCTTTCCTGCAGGCTTGGTTTGGGTCAAATATCGTGGAGCGGTCCCAGCTGATGCTCATAATGCTTGGTTGAACCGGCTGTAATCTCGCAGTTGTTGGTTGTCGTTCGGCTTCGGTACAACACAATCAGATTTGCTGTGGGTTGTAATCTCGGTCAGATACACCGGAGCAGTCCCAGCTCATGCTCATCGTGCGTGGCTGTGGTGCCGGATCTCGGTCGTGGGAGTGGTACCAGTTGATGCTGNATCAGATTTGCTGTGGGTTGTAATCTCGGTCAGATACACCGGAGCAGTCCCAGCTCATGCTCATCGTGCGTGGCTGTGGTGCCGGATCTCGGTCGTGGGAGTGGTACCAGTTGATGCTGATGCAAAGTTGTTGGGTGTTGTTCTGTTTCCGTTCGGATACACCGGGTCCCCATGCCCATAACGCTCGCCTGCGTAGCCTGATTCCCGACATTCTTTTGATCGATCCCAGCTGATGCTCGTGACGTGTGGCTGTGGGTCCAATCTCGGTCAGTAAGCCGGAGCATTCCCAGCTGAGGCTGCTCGTGCTTGGTTGTGTTGCCCGAGGGCGGTCACCTACCTAGGGGCGATCCCAGNGGGTGGCTGTGTGGTTTTCATCAGGTACGCTGCAACAGTTTGAGACGATTCTCATGATGTTAGGTTGGGGTTCGATTTTGCAGATTTCGGAGTGGTCCCAGTTGATGCCCATAATGATCGGGTTCCCAACTGATGCGCATGATGCGTGTTTGCGGAGCCCGATTTTGCCCGTCGCTGCAGCTGATGCTCATGCTGCCTGGCTTGTTTTTGTGTTTCGGTCTGGTGCACCGGAGCGTTTCGGGCTGATGCTCATTATGCTTCGTTGTGTGGCTCGGTTTCGGTTAAATAGCTACGGTCGAGAGCTTGTGTTGGTAGGTCCCAGCTGACGCTCATACTGCTGGTTACGCGTCCGGTCTTGGTCAAGCATTTGCGGGTGCAGCTGATGCTCATGATGCGTGGCTGTGCGGTTTGATTTGGTCAGCTTGTGGGCGTGGCTTCTGCCAGATAACCCCAGCTGATGTTCATAATGCTTGGTTGTGGAGCACTGTTGCGGGTTGCATGGAAACGATCCCAGCTGATGCTCATCATGCGTGCGTGGCTGTGGTCTTGGAGTGGTGCGACTGGGGGTGCGCTTGTTTCCGATTGGACACACTTGAGAGGTCGCAGCTGATGCTCATAATGCTTGATTGCAGAGCCTGATTCCTAACGTTCCCAGGATCGATCCCAGCAGATACTGATAATTCTAGACCGGAACGGTCGCCGGTCGCGGCTGATGTTCAAATTCAAGCTGTCCCAACTCAAGCCCGTAACGTATGGCTTTGAGGCACGATGTCGATTTTAGGGGTTATCCCACCTGATGCACATGATGTGTGTCTGCCGGGCCCCATGTTAGATACACCGGAGCGGTCCCAGCTGATGCTCATGATGCCTGGCTGCGCGGTCTTTATTTCGGTCCGGTACACCGGAGCAGTTCGGGCTGATGCTCATAATGCTGCATTGTGTATCTCGGTTTCGGTTAAACAGTTACGACGTTGCCGACTTATGCTCGAGATGCGTGCCTATGGAGCAATCAGATATATCAGCTAAGTCCCAGCTGACCCTCATACTGCTGGCTATGTGTCGGTCCAACATTTACGGGCGCTGGCAGATGATGCTCACGATGCGTGGCCGCGGGGTTTGATTTCGGTCAGGTGTACCGGAGCGGTCGCAGCTGATGCTCACGATGCTTGCTTGCAGGCTTGTTTCTGGTCCAATGTCTAGGAGCGGTCCTAGCTGATGCTCATAGTGCTTGGTTTTCGGGTTTTGCTTCGGTTACATACGTGGGAGCGATTCCGGCCGAAATCTTGATGTCTGGCTGTGAGGTTTTTATTTCGGTTCGGGCTAATGCTCATAGGGCTACGTTGTGAGGCTCGGTTTCAGTTAAATAATTACGGCGCCGACTGATGCTCGAGATGCCCCGATCTGGTCTGACATTCGGTAGCGGTCTCAGGTGACGCTCAGGAGGCTTAGCTGTGAAGTTTTTATTTCGGTCCGGTACACCGGAGCAGTTCGGGCTGATGCTCATAATGCTGCGTTGTGTGGCGCGCTTTCGATGAAATAGTTTCGGCATTGCCGCCTGATGCTCGTGATGCGTGCCCATGGGGTTGGATTGCAATCAGATACATCAGCTAAGTCCCAGCTGACGCTTATAATGCTGGCTATGTGTCGGTCCGACGGTCCAACATGTAGGGGCGCTGGCAGCTGATGCTTACGATGTGTGGCTGTAGGGTTTGATTCCAGTCAGGCATACCGGAGCGGTCGCAGCTGACGCTCACATTGCTTGCTTGACTTGGTTTCTGTCAGATATCGTGGAGCGGTCCCAGCTGATGCTCGTAATGCTTGGTCGTGGGGCTTTGTTTCGGTTACATACATAGAGATTCCGGCTGAAATCTTGATGTTTGTTTGTGAGGTTTTTGTTTCGGTCCAATACACCGGAGCGGTTCGGTCTGATGCTCATAATGCTGCGTTGTGAGGTTTGGTTTCGCTTAAATAGTTATGGCGTTGCCGACTGATATGCGTGCTCAGCTAAGTCCCAGCTGACGCTTATAATGCTGGCTATTTGTGTGTCCAACTCTTGCGGACACTGGCAGATGAAGCTTACGATGTGTGGCTGTAGGGGAGCGGTCGCAGCTAATCCTCACAATCACAATGCTTTCCTGCAGGCTTGGTTTGGGTCAAATATCGTGGAGCGGTCCCAGCTGATGCTCATAATGCTTGGTTGAACCGGCTGTAATCTCGCAGTTGTTGGTTGTCGTTCGGCTTCGGTACAACACAATCAGATTTGCTGTGGGTTGTAATCTCGGTCAGATACACCGGAGCAGTCCCAGCTCATGCTCATCGTGCGTGGCTGTGGTGCCGGATCTCGGTCGTGGGAGTGGTACCAGTTGATGCTGNATCAGATTTGCTGTGGGTTGTAATCTCGGTCAGATACACCGGAGCAGTCCCAGCTCATGCTCATCGTGCGTGGCTGTGGTGCCGGATCTCGGTCGTGGGAGTGGTACCAGTTGATGCTGATGCAAAGTTGTTGGGTGTTGTTCTGTTTCCGTTCGGATACACCGGGTCCCCATGCCCATAACGCTCGCCTGCGTAGCCTGATTCCCGACATTCTTTTGATCGATCCCAGCTGATGCTCGTGACGTGTGGCTGTGGGTCCAATCTCGGTCAGTAAGCCGGAGCATTCCCAGCTGAGGCTGCTCGTGCTTGGTTGTGTTGCCCGAGGGCGGTCACCTACCTAGGGGCGATCCCAGNGCTCGTGACGTGTGGCTGTGGGTCCAATCTCGGTCAGTAAGCCGGAGCATTCCCAGCTGAGGCTGCTCGTGCTTGGTTGTGTTGCCCGAGGGCGGTCACCTACCTAGGGGCGATCCCAGCTGATGCTCATGATGGGTGGTTGTGTGGTTTGCATCAGGTACGCTGCAACAGTTTGAGACGATTCTCATGATGTTAGGTTGGGGTTCGATTTTGCAGATTTCGGAGTGGTCCCAGTTGATGCCCATAATGCACAGTCTTGAGGCACGATCTGTGGACTTGAAGGGTGTTCCCAACTGATGCGCATGATGCGTGTTTGCAGAGCCCGATTTTGCCCAGACAGAGCAGTCCCGGTTGATGCTCATGATCCGTCGCTGCAGCTGATGCTCATGCTGCCTGGCTTGTTTTTGTGTTTCGGTCTGGTGCACCGGAGCGTTTCGGGCTGATGCTCATTATGCTTCGTTGTGTGGCTTGGTTTCGGTTAAATAGCTACGGTCGAGAGCTTGTGTTGGTAGGTCCCAGCTGACGCTCATACTGCTGGTTACGCGTCCAGTCTTGGTCAAGCATTTGCGGGTGCAGCTGATGCTCATGATGCGTGGCTGTGCGGTTTGAGTTGGTCATGGAACCGATCCCAGCTGATGCTCATCATGCGTGCGTGGCTGTGGTCTTGGAGTGATGCGACTGGGGGTGCGCTTGTTTCCGATTGGACACACTTGAGAGGTCGCAGCTGATGNCGTCCAGTCTTGGTCAAGCATTTGCGGGTGCAGCTGATGCTCATGATGCGTGGCTGTGCGGTTTGATTTGGTCATGGAAACGATCCCAGCTGATGCTCATCATGCGTGCGTGGCTGTGGTCTTGGAGTGATGCGACTGGGGGTGCGCTTGTTTCCGATTGGACACACTTGAGAGGTCGCAGCTGATGCTCATAATGCTTGATTGCAGAGCCTGATTCCTAACGTTCCCAGGATCGATCCCAGCTGATACTGATATTGCTAGACCGGAACGGTCGCCGGTCGCCGCTGATGTTCAAATTCGAGCGGTCCCAACTCAAGCCCGTAACGTATGGCTTTGAGGCACGATGTCGATGTTAGGGGTTATCCCACCTGATGCACATGATGTGTGTCTGCCGGGCCCCATGTTAGATACACCGGAGCGGTCCCAGCTGATGCTCTACTACGGACCGACGCGCCAGAAATAAAGCCAGGCGTACACCGGAGCAGTTCGGGCTGATGCTCATAATGCTGCATTGTGTATCTCGGTTTCGGTTAAACAGTTACGACGTTGCCGACTGATGCTCGAGATGCGTGTATGGAGCAATCAGATATATCAGCTAAGTCCCAGCTGACGCTCATAATGCTGGCTATGCGTCGGTCCAACATTTACGGGCGCTGGCAGATGATGCTCACGATGCGTGGCTGTGGGGTTTGATTTCGGTCAGGTATACCGGAGCGGTCGCAGCTGATGCTCACGATGCTTGCTTGCGGGCTTGGTTTCGGTCGGATATCTGGGAGCGGTCCCAGCTGATGCTCATAATGCTTGGTTTTCGGGCTTTGTTTCGGTTACATACCTGGGAGCGATTCCGGCCGAAATNATATCTGGGAGCGGTCCCAGCTGATGCTCATAATGCTTGGTTTTCGGGCTTTGTTTCGGTTACATACCTGGGAGCGATTCCGGCCGAAATCTTGATGTCTGGCTGTGAGGTTTTTGTTTTCGTTCCGGCACACCGGAGCGGTTCGGTCTGATGCTCATAGGGCTACGTTGTGAGGCTCGGTTTCAGTTAAATAATTACGGCGCCGACTGATGCTCGAGATGCCCCGATCTGGTCTGACATTCGGTAGCGGTCCCAGGTGACGCTCAGGAGGCTTAGCTGTGAAGTTTTTTATTTCGGTCCGGTACACCGGAGCAGTTCGGGCTGATGCTCATAATGCTGCGTTGTGAGGCGCTCTTTCGATGAAATAGTTTCGGCATTGCCGACTGATGCTCGAGATGCGTGCCCATGGGGTTGGATTGCAATCAGATACATCAGCTAAGTCCCAGCTGACGCTTATAATGCTGGCTATGTGTCGGTCCGACGGTCCAACATGCGATGTGTGGCTGTAGGGTTTGATTCCAGTCAGGCATACCGGAGCGGTCGCAGCTGATGCTCACAATGCTTGCTTGACTTGGTTTCTGTCAGATATTTGGAGCGGTCCCAGCTGGTGCTCGTAATGCTTGGTCGTGGGGCTTTGTTTCGGTTACATACATAGAGATTCCGGCTGAAATCTTGATGTTTGTCTGCGAGGTTTTTGTTTCGGTCCAATACATCGGAGCGGTTCGGTCTGATGCTCGTAATGCTGCATTGTGAGGTTTGGTTTCGCTTAAATAGTTATGGCGTTGCCGACTGATGCTCGTGATGCGTGCTCAGCTAAGTCCCAGCTGACGCTTATAATGCTGGCTATTTGTGTGTCCAACTTTTGCGGACACTGGCAGATGAAGCTTACGATGTGTGGCTGTAGGGTATACCGGAGCGGTCGCACAATCGCAATGCTTTCCTGCGGGCTTGGTTTCTGTCAGATATCGTGGAGCGGCCCCAGCTGATGCTCATAGTGACATAGTGCTTGGTTGAACCGGCTGAAATCTCGTAGTTGTTGGTTGTCGTTCGGCTTCGGTACAACACAATCAGATTTGCTGCGAGTTCTAATCTCGGTCAAATACACCGGAGCAGTCCCAGCTCATGCTCATCGTGCGTGGCTGTGGTGCCCGATCTCGGTCGTGGGAGTGGTACCAATTGATGCTGATGCAAAGTTGTTTGGGTGATAACGCTCACCTGCGTAGCCTCATTCCGGACATTCTTTTGATCGATCTCATCTGATGCTCGTGACGTGTGGCTGTGGGCCCAATCTCGGTCAGTAAGCCGGAGCATTCCCAGCTGATGCTGATAATGCNATTCCGGACATTCTTTTGATCGATCTCATCTGATGCTCGTGACGTGTGGCTGTGGGCCCAATCTCGGTCAGTAAGCCGGAGCATTCCCAGCTGATGCTGATAATGCTTGGTTGTGTTGCGCGAGGGCATTCGCCTACCTAGGAGCGATCCCAGCTGATGCTGATGATGGGTGGCTGTGTGGTTTTCATCAGGTATGCTGCAACAGTTTGAGACGATTCTCATGATGCTAGGCTGGGGTTTGATTTCGCAGATGNGAGCGATCCCAGCTGATGCTGATGATGGGTGGCTGTGTGGTTTTCATCAGGTATGCTGCAACAGTTTGAGACGATTCTCATGATGCTAGGCTGGGGTTTGATTTCGCAGATGTTTAGGAGTGGTCCCAGTTGATGCCCATAATGCACAGCTGTGAGACACGATCTGTGGACTTCAGGTGGGTTCCCAACCAGCTGATGCGCATGATGCGTGTTTGCGGATCCCGATGTTGCCCAGACAGAGCATTCCCGATTGATGCTCATGATCCGTGGCTGCAGCTGATGCTCATGATGCCTGGCTGGTGTGTGTTTTGGGTCTGGTATTCGTCGTGGGGCTGAGTTTCGGTTGAATAGTCACGGTCGGCAGCTCATNGATCCGTGGCTGCAGCTGATGCTCATGATGCCTGGCTGGTGTGTGTTTTGGGTCTGGTATTCGTCGTGGGGCTGAGTTTCGGTTGAATAGTCACGGTCGGCAGCTCATGATGCTCGACTGAGGGTTGGATCGCCGTCAGGTACATCAGCTCAGTCCCAGCTGACACTCACACCGCTGGTTACGGGTTCGGTTTCGATCAAACATTTACGGGTGCAGCTGATGCCAACGATGCGTGGCTGTGGGGTTGGATTTCCATCAGGTACACCGGAGCGGTCGCAGCTGATGCTGAAAAATGTTGCTTGTGGGCTTGGTTTCCGTCATATCCTCAGCTGATGCTCGTGATGCTNACATTCCCTTAAACGATCCCAGCTGATGCTCATAATGCTTGGCTACGGGGTTCGTTCGGTTGAATCCACATGCCTAAGAGCAGTGGCCCGCTGATGCTCATCATGCGTGGCCGTGGTCTTGGAGTGGTGCCATTGGTGTTGCGTTTGTTTCCGATTGGATACACCTGAGCGGTCACAGCTGATGCTCATAATGCCTGGTTGCAGAGCTAGATTAATAACCTTCCTAGGAATGATTTCAGCTGATACTGATAATGCTGATAATGCTGCACCGGAACGGTCGCAGCTGGTGTTCAAATTGAGCGGTCGCAACTCAAGCCCCTAGCAGTTGGCTGTGAGGCACGATATCGATTTTAGGGGTTATCGGCTATCCCACCTGATGCACATTAGTTGTGTCTGCTGGGCCCCATACACCGGAGCGTCCCAGCTGATGCTGGTGATGCCCCGATCTCGGTTTGATATTTGGGAGCGGTCCCAGCTGATGCTCATGATGCCTGGCTGCGAGGTTTTAATTTCGGTCCGAAGAGGTTCGGGCTGATGCTCACAATGCTCGGTTTCGGTGAAACAGTCACGGGGTTGCCGACTGATGCTCGTGATGTGTTCCTTTGGGGTTGGATCGTAACTGGCTCGGTTTGGGTCCGACATGTACGGGCGCGAGCAATGTGTGNGCTGTAGGGTTTGATTTCAGTCAGGTACACCAGAGCGGTCGCAGCTGATGCTCGCAATGTTTGCTTGCGGGCATGGTTTCGGTCAGATATCGTGGAGCGGTCCCAGCTGATGCTCATAATTCTTGGTTGTGGCGCTTTGTTTCGGTTACATAACTGGGAGCGATCCCGGCTGAAATCTCATTGTAGTTGGTACCAATTGATGCTGATGCAGAGTTGTTTGGGTGTTGTTCTGTTTCCGTTCGGATACACCGGGTCCCCATGCTCATAACGCTCGCCTGCGTAGCCTCATTCCGGACATTCTTTTGATCGATCTCATCTGATGCTCGTGACGTGTGGCTGTGGGCCCAATCTCGGTCAGTAAGCCGGAGCATTCCCAGCTGATGCTGATAATGCTTGGTTGTGTTGCCCGAGGCCATTTACTTACCTAGGAGCGATCCCAGCTGATGCTGATGATGGGTGGCTGTGTGGTTTTCATCAGGTATGCTGCAACAGTTTGAGACGATTCTCATGATGCTAGGCTGGGGNGAGCGATCCCAGCTGATGCTGATGATGGGTGGCTGTGTGGTTTTCATCAGGTATGCTGCAACAGTTTGAGACGATTCTCATGATGCTAGGCTGGGGTTTGATTTCGCAGATGTTTAGGACTGGTCCCAGTTGATGCCCATAATGCACAGCTGTGAGGCACGATCTGTGGACTTCAGGTGGGTTCCCAACCAGCTGATGCGCATGATGCGTGTTTGCGGATCCCGATGTTGCCCAGACAGNACAGCTGTGAGGCACGATCTGTGGACTTCAGGTGGGTTCCCAACCAGCTGATGCGCATGATGCGTGTTTGCGGATCCCGATGTTGCCCAGACAGAGCATTCCCGGTTGATGCTCATGATTCGTGGCTGCAGCTGATGCTCATGATGCCTGGCTGGTGTGTGTTTTGGGTCTGGTATTCGTCGTGGGGCTGGGTTTCGGTTGAATAGTCACGGTCGGCAGCTCATGATGCTCGACTGAGGGTTGGATCGCCGTCAGGTACATCAGCTCAGTCCCAGCTGACACTCACACCGCTGGTTACGGGCTCGGTTTCGATCAAACATTTACGGGTGCAGCTGATGCCAATGATGCGTGGCTGTGGGGTTGGATTTCCATCAGGTACACCGGAGCGGTCGCAGCTGATGCTGAAAAATGTTGCTTGTGGNGATGCGTGGCTGTGGGGTTGGATTTCCATCAGGTACACCGGAGCGGTCGCAGCTGATGCTGAAAAATGTTGCTTGTGGGCTTGGTTTCCGTCATATCCTCAGCTGATGCTCGTGATGCTTGGTTGTGGTGCTTTGTTTCGAGTTACATTCCCTTAAACGATCCCAGCTGATGCTCATAATGCTTGGCTGCGGGGTTCGTTCGGTTGAATCCACATACCTAAGAGCAGTGGCCCGCTGATGCTCATCATGCGTGGCCGTGGTCTTGGAGTGGTGCCATTGGTGTTGCGTTTGTTTCCGATTGGATACACCTGAGCGGTCGCAGCTGATGCTCATAATGCTTGGTTGCAGAGCTTGATTAATAACGTTCCTAGGAATGATTTCAGCTGATACTGATAATGCTGATAATGCTGCACCGGAACGGTCGCAGCTGGTGTTCAAATTGAGCGGTCGCAACTCAAGCCCATAGCAGTTGGCTGTGAGGCACGATATCGATTTTAGGGGTTATCGGCTATCCCACCTGATGCACATTAGTTGTGTCTGCGGGGCCCCATGTTNCAAATTGAGCGGTCGCAACTCAAGCCCATAGCAGTTGGCTGTGAGGCACGATATCGATTTTAGGGGTTATCGGCTATCCCACCTGATGCACATTAGTTGTGTCTGCGGGGCCCCATGTTTCCAGATACACCGGAGCGTCCCAGCTGATGCCCCGATGTCGGTTTGATATTTGGGAGCGGTCCCAGCTGATGCTCATGATGCCTGGCTGGGAGGTTTTCATTTCGGTCCGAAGAGGTTCGGGCTGATGCTCACAACGCTCGGTTTCGGTGAAACAGTCACGGGGTTGCCGACTGATGCTCGTGATGTGTTCCTTTGGGGTTGGATCGTAACTGGCTCGGTTTGGGTCCGACATGTACGGGCGCGAGCAATGTGTGNAAACAGTCACGGGGTTGCCGACTGATGCTCGTGATGTGTTCCTTTGGGGTTGGATCGTAACTGGCTCGGTTTGGGTCCGACATGTACGGGCGCGAGCAATGTGTGGCTGTAGGGTTTGAGTTCAGTCAGGTACACCAGAGCGGTCGCAGCTGATGCTCGCAATGTTTGCTTGCGGGCATGATTTCGGTCAGATATCGTGGAGCGGTCCCAGCTGATGCTCATAATTCTTGGTTGTGGCGCTTTGTTTCGGTTACATAACTGGGAGCGATCCCGGCTGAAATCTCATTGTAGTTGGTACTAATTGATGCTGATGCAGAGTTGTTTGGGTGTTGTTCTGTTTCCGTTCGGATACACCGGGTCCCCATGCTCATAACGCTTGGCTGCGCAGCCTGATTCCCGACATTCTTTCGCTCGATCCCAGCTGATGCTCGTGATGTGTGGCTGTGGGTCAGTAAACTGGAGCATTCCCAGCTGATGCTGGTGATGCTTAGTTGTGGTTCGATTTTGCAGATGTTTAGAAATTTCCCAGCCGATGCCTATTAATGCAATGGCATAGCTGTGATCTCCAACTGATGCGCATGATGCGCATCCGCGGAGCCCGATGTTGTCCGGACAGAGATGCTCATGATCCGTGGCCGCGGCCGAAGGTCATGATGCCTGGTTGTGGGCTTGTCATTTCGGTCCGATACACCGGAGCGATTTGGGCTGATGCTCATAATGCTCGGTTGCGGAGCTCGGTCTCGGTTAAATTATCATGGCGTTGAATTGATAGATGCTCATGATGCGTGGCTGCGGTGTGAGATGGGCCGAGTCAGGCACATCAGCCAAGTCCTAGCTGATGCTGACCATGCTGGTTAGGTTCGGTCTGCTCAAATATTTGTTGGCGCTGGCAGCTGATGCTCAGGTTTTTATGTCCGTCAAGTACACCGGAGCGATCGCTGCTGATGCTTGCTTGCGGGCTTAGGAGCGATCCCAGCTGATGCTCATGATGCGTGGATTTGGTGCTTGATTTAGGTACCCCGCTTTGCGTGGCTGTTAGGTTGAGCTGCTTGCTTGTGGGTTGATCTTAATGCCTTTCTGTGGGGCTCTATCTCGCTCAAACACACACGAGCAGTTCCAGCTGATGCGCTTGATGCCTGGCCGTGGGGCCCCATACTGACCAGATGCCGTGATGCCCATAATGCACTCTCATAATGCTTGGTCGGGATGCAATATTTCGCTTAGATATTGAGTCATCACAGCTGATGCTGGTGATGCGTGGCTGTGGCGCGAAGCTGGAACGACATCCACACTGCTGATAGGTCCGAAGGACAGAATTTGTTCCGGTTCGTCTGCAAAGTCGGTGGCAGCTTCTGCATCGCAGTCCCTGGCTCTGTCCGCGATTTTTCCTGCAGAATTCCCCAACACTTCTCAAACAAAGCCCTGCACTGCCAAGAGTTGTGTTTCAGTCCTTGGTAAGCGCGTCCTGTTGTCGATAACTCGCAAACATTCGACACGAGTGCATCGGCGGAGTACCTCCAATCTCAAGAAAGCCTCACATGATACTGGAACGATCCTTCTTTGGCGGGCGGCAAAATTAAAACCGTCATACATGAAAACGATTTTACCCAAGAAGGGCCACAACCCAGTCTTCAAAACTTTAGCATTCCCAGGATGTTTTTACAAGTGTACCATAAACCCTAAGCCCTGAACCCCTATAGACCTTACACAGGGCGAATCAGGAAGCTCTTCTTTTCGAGACTTCAGATTTCTTATGCCTTGAATATCCTTGAATGTTCGCTACCGGTCACCTTGAACCGCCATCCAAAGCCAACCCAGGTCATCAAGGTACCCGCGCTGCTGATCGGTCCCGGGGGCAACCCATGCGAGCCTTTGGCAGCAGGATGTCCTGACTGAAGCGGGCTAAAGGTTTGGGGCGTTCGGGGTTCAATGTTGGAGGTGTTTGCTGTTTGAAGCTGTGTTTTTCGCAGGTTCTTCATGCCTCCGGCGGCACATTGGAATCCCATGGAAGGCTTGAACACCATCATAATCCCCAACACCCCCTATTTGAGTTCGGACCCACTGCTTGCAGTACCGGAAGAACTACAACTGCTAGCTGCTAGCCCCCGGAAGTGCTGATGATTGAGTCCTAGAAGTGGTTTGAGGATATCCTAAACCCTAAACCCTAAACCCTAACCCCTCCTTTGGAATTTAGGGATCAGGGTGCAGAGTTGGTTCTTCAGGTGCAGAGTTCAGTTCAACGTAGCGTTGCAGGATTTGGATACAGAGCTGGGGAGCGAAGGTGTACCCCAGGACTTAGGCTCGAAGGACTGATATTTTAAGGCTTTGGGGCTCAAAGACCATACTATATGAGGCTTTTGGGCTATTTTGAGCCTTAGGGTTACTGTTTGCCTTACCACGTATACAGCTCCGGGCTTTGTATGCTAGGTGTGTTCGTGGGGTTAGGGCGGTAGGGTTGGATGGCCAGGGTAGACAAGAGATCTCCCAATCCCTAAAAACCGTATGCTATGAATATGGGGGCTTGAAAAATTACCAATAACATTTCTCAGGGTTCCTTATTGCAGCTACACTATACTTGCACTATAGCCCAAACCCTTATTTAAGCCGAGGAACCCCCAAGCTGCTCAGCGATCCCGAACCCTCAACTCCGAAACTTCCAGCCGATGGAAGGCTCGGCACCTCGGGTTCAGGGTTTAAAGTTTAGCGTTTACAGTAAAGCGCCTTAGCCTGAACCCCGAAACCCTCACCTAGGAAATGATGGTGCCGAATCCTTTCGATGGAGATGGAGGATTCCGCTTTGCGGCGCTGACGAAGACGGCGGTAAAGCTTTGGGAGCCTCCTGATTACAAAGGTTTCCGGGTTTAGGGTGGCAGCAGATTCCCTGGTTTTTTCTTCGAGATCGAGTTTGAGGTACAGGACTGCAGTAGGGGGCTTTTCCAATTCTAGGGGCTGCGCTCACGGGCGGGCAGCGCAAGTAGAAGCCTGGAGCAAGGCCACGCGCCCTTTGGGGGCTTCCTAGCACGCACCCCCCCC